>CAJDSM010017613.1:0-16276 GCA_903981925.1 Ostrea lurida
AGCCAAAATAACCCGGCGTACATTCTGCCAATCGAAAAAAAAAAAGAAAGATATTGAAATTAGCATTAATGACAAGATAACACTTTATAACAATATTCATTCTAACAAGTAGTTTAATTGTAAACTTACAAGTGGTCGAATTAATTTTCCAAGCATACTAGGGCAGAATTCGACAAATGAAGCAATGATGCTTCCTTCTGAATTTTTTTGCATTTCCACAAAAGAGTGATACATGTACGAGTAATAGCCTATATGAACATTTTCATATCAATGCATTTTTTTTTCTTATATGGCTCTACATTACAGATTCGTGTATTAGATCCATAATACTACCTTTACAAGCTTCCAGATATTGGTTCCATGAAGTTCCTCGACAACAGCCATTTGGTCTATAAACATAATTTCAGCATAATTAAAAACACTGGGTGCATGGTATTTTCAGCTGAAATAAACTTCAGACGTAATGCAACGTACCTTCCTGAGCACGGCCCGTTATTGCTCGACATTTTACTTTGTTGTTAAATCCGACGTATGTTCCAATTACGCTCAAAGGATTACATATACAACCTTCATTTGTTTTGCTAGTCGTTGCTTTAAATAACTGAAGATTTTCTAGGGAGGAAGATACATACTTGATTGAAATTGACTTATTGAACTTTTTTTTACATGTCGAAAATGTTTTTCTATTGAATTATGTTTCCAATTCAAAGTTAGTTATTCATAGCACTAATGATCACGGAACAATTCAAACAGGAAATAACGAATTGTATATCCCAAGTTGCACGAATTGTGGTCGAATCATAACTGTTATGTCTTATCTAGTTTTAAATCATTTGTTTTCCGTTATCTACAATTACAGGATGAGTATATATGTTATCAATTAATTTTGCTTTAATTTATATCATATCAAGTAGATAACTAATTCTAATCACATAATCATACGTAGGAAATGAATAATGAAGTTGTACATGTGCACTATTTGGATTGGTGTTTCACTTCAGTATATAGGGAACGATAGATATGCTGTCATTGCTTAGTTTTAGGCTTGTACGTACAAGTTCCACTCTTCCACTCCAGAAACTTATCAACTATTTTGTCGCTTTTCCCACGCCCTTAACTTACCCCGAGACTGCATAACATGTGAGTCTTGTAAAGATAGTGAAATAAATTGAACTGCAATATGTAACATAACACTATCACCTGCTTATGGTGTTGTATGCCTGCCCAGTTGATTAGAATACCAATAGCATGTCATGCGTAGGGGACTGGTTTTAAAGCAGCGGCCAACTACTAACTAAAAAGTTGTGACGATGCATGAAGGGGTTAATAAACGATTCCGTTTAAAGTCAGTCATTTAGCAAATCTGACGGTCACTATCATGAACTCTTGTTTGCGAATACAAATTAAATCAACTGAAGTCATTGTTGACGAATTCTTTCCATTAACCCTTGTTGTCTTAGATTATTCGTCATTTTCCTACTAATTTGACAACGCATAAATCTTGTTTACCTTATTTCGACTGCGGGCTCACGGCGGGTGTGACCGGTCAGCAGAGGATGCTTACTCCTCATAGCACCTGATCCTGCTTTCGCTTTTGTCGTAGGTCCGTGTTGCCCTACAACCGACTTTTTATCTATGTTTTTTGGGACTATGATTACGTTTAACATTTACTTCGCCAATTTACATCGCTAGTAATCAGAGATTAGAATGTCTCTCACTAATAGCTTTTTTTTTTTTTTTTTACAGAAAACTGCTAGTTCCTTTAAGCCTCCCTGATAAACCTTGCGAGTATTGGCTGTTGTTGGTGAAATTAACTGCCTTCGAGATTCATGTATGCTTAACAACATTTCCAGAGAATAGTATGGCCTGTGATTCTGAACTTCGCCAATAACTCACCGTGTGCACTGCTGTTGAGAAAGCGTGTTATCCAGGATTTGTCCAAAAGGGGGATTTGTTGAAAGAAGAGGCCAATAAACCCATGGTCTTGCGTGAAGCCCGAGCGGGAAGGCAAGGTGCAAATCTCCCCGAAGCTCCTGGGTTAAGGGGCTCCTAAATCCGCCTATGTTATGAATACGCTGCGCTAAATAAAGAAAATGCTATTTAACATGCTGTTCAAAACCAGCGACAGCAACAATACCTATACTCTTTTTGGTTTAGGATATCGTACAAACATCCACCCCGGAAGGTATTACAGCCAAAACATTTCTCTGAAAAGTATAAGAGGATTCTAAAATCCTTCATCATCTATCTATTGACCCTACTTCAGTGTCTAACAGCTGCGATCTCTGTATAAAACCCTACAACTACATGTAAATCTACACTTGCACCAGCTGGATGTGAGAAGGGATAAATCAAGCAGCTACGAATTACCTTATACTAGCAGATATTGTATATGGAATACATGCATTATCTCATGGTTCAGATGACCTACTCAATTACCCCCTACCCCCCTTACTTTTTATGTCGCTTGAGTAAACTCAGGAGAACCATTATAATATTGCTCTTAACTTTCGTACACCATCGTCCTTTCAACATTTTCAACTTCTATCCAAATTTTGATCCAATTTAGTATGTAGCATCAGTAAGGGAAGGGGAACTTAATTTGTAAAATTAATGATTCCAACCTCCTAGGGGGCCATGGATTTAAATAAAAGAGCTTTGAAAATTGATACAACCTTTAAAATTCTTATTCTCTACCCCTGGGCATCTAAGAGACGAACTGAGTACATGCTTATTATGAGCAAGAATGCCTCTACCACATTTGTGAAATTTATTGTCCCATTGTATTGTGTTGTGGTGTCAGGAAAGGGCGCAGTTGGTCATTTATTGAGTTTTTCTGATGTTTTCCTATCTGATACTGGGCATACAGCAGACTTTAAGTACATGAATCTCAGGCTCGTAGCTAGGCGTACGCAAGTGCTTCCACATCATTTTCTCCCCCCCCCCCAAATGAATTCAAAAGTTAAAAAAATAATAAAATGGCGAAGGTAACATCGTTTTAATTATCAATAAAAAAAATACAAAATCGAGTGTAGGGCAACACGGATCTCCGACAAAAGCGAATGCAGGATCAGGTGCCATGAAGGAGTGAGCATCTTCTGCTGACCGGTCACTGTAGTCGAAATCAATAAACGGGATAACACGTAGTCAAAGACAGTCTAACAAAGGTTATGATAACAAATCAGTCCAAACATATGACTTAATGATACTTTGTAATCGGAACAAGGTCATTATATCGACCGTAGAATTTCGATAATGAGACTTTGAACCGAGATTCGCTTATAATCCGTCAACTTTCAACATTTTTTTAGTAGTTAGTTCCTCCCGCTTAAACAAATCCGCGTACGCAGTAGCTGCCTTGCGTTATCGAATCAACTGCGAGAATGCAAACCTACAGGTGGATAGTAGTATATTACTAATAGAAAGGAAATGATGACGATTGCAAAGTTCTTATCATATAATGTAGTTGTCAGTCTGCCATTTATTTAGAGTCAATGTTAAGTAAAATATGAAAATATGAAGCAGATCTGTCAGATAACAGTGATTAATTCAAATATTGTTGAAGGACTAAAATGAAGTTTGAAAGAACCATACATAGATATACGATCATATTTCTGGAAAATTAAATATCTCATCGGTTAGTTTTACAATATTGTCGACTTCATCTTCTCCGGTATAACTTTACGTTGTGAGAAAACATCTTTAAAAAACAACAGAAAATTACCGATTTGTTAGGAAGCCTAAAACGGCAGAAGAATTAACAAAAAGCACACTAATATTTCTACATGTAACACGCTAAATATGATAAATTTTTGATTTTTGTATTCCAACAGAATTTTTTCTTCAAAAATATCATAGAGCGTCAGGACATATAGCATAAAACCTATTGGATAAAAATTAAATCCCATTGTAAATCAGGCAATCCTTTTCATTTATCGTTACATGTAATTTCACAATGATGAGGAAATAAGCGTTGAAACTCGGATTGTTTTAATGTAAATCTCATTTCCTGGACAATCAAAATTAACCGTCAGAAATGCTGAAAACTCGCCATCTTCCCGGGGGCTTCGCCCCCTGGTCGCCCACCAAGGCTTTGTCCTGGACCCATCGGTGGCCTTAATGCGGCCCCCAAACCCCCTGCCTCGATTTGCTTCCACATCAATCATCCCCTAGCTACGCCCCTGAATCTGAGGATCAAGGGTGCCTCTACAAAAATTGTGAAATCCAATTGGTCAAGATCAGGCCCTAGAGTGGGCCCAATATCACCGTGTAGTAAACATGTATCAAACCTTAGAAAATATTCTTTTCTACTTCAAGATATATTTAAAAAAAAAACTAATTCATAGTTTCAATGTCCGTGAAACCCTCTACTAAATGTGAGATTCATAGCCACTGGGTCAAGGAGTTAGACCCAAGGGTGAGGCAGATATGGCCAAATAAATCCTACAGAATACATGAATATTTGAGAAAATCTACAAGTAATTGCATAAGTATGATGTTCATGAGGCCCTCTACTAAAATTATGAAATTCATGGTCCCTGGGTCTGGGATTCAGTTCCTAGTTAAGATTACAGAGGCGTAAGACTGATTTTGAAAGTGGTGATGTGTGTGTGGGGGGGGTTTTCATAAAAAATCACAGAAGTGGGGGGGGGGGGCAAACACAACTTTTGTGACTAAGTTTAGACCGTTGTAAAGGGCTCATATAATCATATAGTGAACACTTATTTTAGAAGTCTTTAAATATTTTTCTTTACTAGCCGAGGATCAAGGTATGCTAGTTTCAAACTTTCATTTCTACGTCCTCGGAATCTTTGGTATAATTAGGCAACATATTGTTATCGGCCTTCTTATCTGCTTGCTTAACAAATGGCCATGCCTTCTGAATGACGATGGGATTTAAACGATTAATCACTGTTTGTTATTTTCAATCTTCATAGTAAGAGTGGAATTTGTGGTTGTAACGTGAATTCTCTCAATGAAAATCTACAATTGATCCACTTCATGTTGTATTTGATCAACTTTGCCAGTTTTGTGCACGTACCTTGGAGATTGGATTCGGGATATGCATTGCTGCGAGAAGTGAAGTTAAATATTCTTCTAATTTCTCTCCACTTTCAATTTGTATTTTATCTATTTATTCATTTTTATTTTATTTTTTTTCACCAATTTGCTTGCTGTAGAATTATCTCTTACAGCTATTATTTTGTTTCATATATAAGGAGAAGTCCGTAAGGCATAACAAATTTTCGTTTTGGATAAACCACCATGAAATAGCAAAAATTGAGGGTACTTTGGCGGATCTAACACATTTTTTAAATTACGACTTATGATATATACAATTTAAGGTAAATCTTGTGTTCTATAATGCTAAAACTTACTGGAGGTTATATATATGCAAATGTAGCGACAAACGTATACTCTTTATTTCTATAAACAACTTGCTTTTCATTTACCTACTTTCGTTTTTAACTTTTGGCAAGAAGTTCTTAATGAAATCCATGGGCACAAACGACAAGGTTATTAATGGATGTAAAAAGTAAGATAATTCTAATTAGTGGTACATGTAAATGTTCTCCATTGAAAGTACAATGCATGTTGTGTAATATCTGTTTTAAGAAGAAAAAAATCAATAAATAGTATAATATACTAGTATATATTATTTGTCTGTGTGTGTTGTGCATGCATTATCCTGTAACCTGACTTGATTTTCCTAGCTAGGTTTTTAAACTCTCGTCAGCATAACATATTGTTCGTCCTAGTGTTCAGAGTCAAGCCGGTAGTTAATGTAAAATTTATTTGACGATTTTCGTATGTGCTTTAAATGTTTTTTGGTTTACTTACTTGTCACCGTAATGTACATATCGACATGAAGGAACAGGGATGTAAATTGAAAGTAGTTATGTTTTATTTCCGTTTCAAGTCATGTTGCTTGAATAGACATACATGTACCTTCACCACAAAAACGAGAGTTTTGTATGTCTTTCGTTTTTCTTTAAAAGAAAAAAAATGAACAGAACTAATATATTAGAACATCTAAAAAAAGAAAAACCATTATTTATTTTTAGATTGACCTGGAAAACCTTTTGACAGAGAGGAGATGATTTCCGGCTTCATTCTTCACAATTTTGCCCTATGTTTCACCATTGTTTTTATTGTTTCCACATTGAATAACATCTCCTGCAACCTATACGTATGTATTTGCTTTCTTGGTTCAGAAGCACTCAGGTTGTAAGATAACAACACATTTTTTACATGTCTGCTGATACTAAAGGCTGTCAAAGATGCAATACATTTATAGTAGTAGTGTTTATTTACCAAATTAGGACCCAAATGGGCATAAACATGCAAATTATATGATCATTTATACAGACGATACACAATTAATAGAATTATTCTTCGAGTTAATGTATAGTGACTAGGCAGTGGTAGTATTCAAAATTTTAAATCATTATCCCTTAAATGAATACAATATATAATAAGTCTGATACATCAACTAGGGGTAGTAGGAGTCGATGCTAAAGAATACAAAACAAATTGAACTCCACTTCTGCCTCATGAAAGATAAACAGAATACATATGATAAGAGATAAATATAAATTTATCTAATAGCATGTATGGTGGAACCTGTTAAAAATAAAAAAAACAAAAAAAAACAAAAAAAAAAAAAAGAAGACAAAAACTTTTATTACTAAGATTAATTGTGATATTTAGTTTAACATAATAACAGAGGGTAGCTAGCAACGAGACAGTGCTAAAATAGGACACAATTTATTTATTGTAAAATATCAGCAATCTACCAAAAGCAACACACCGGTATATAAAACTACATGTAAATATAGACATTGTCTTTAACAAAAAATACACGTACAGTGTATCTGTGAAACATGGATATACATTTACAAGGAAACTAACCAGGTCCATTAATCATTACTGCCTAAGAAGCTCATAACAAACACATATATTAAACATATAATATGATATTGAAGGAGTACATATATATCCTAGTATATGTCTGATATATCATCAAGGGGCAGTAGGAGTCGGTGCTAAAGGATATAAAGCAATTTGAAATCCACTTCTGTCTCATGTAGAATAAACAGATACATAATGTATAGAGATATATTTAAACATAAAGAAACTGAAAAAAAAAAACAACTTAATAAGATATACAACATGATGCGTAGGGTAGCAAGAGATGGTGCTATAGGACGATTAGTTTATGTGAAATATCCTCTTCCACCCAAAGCAGCACATGTAAAACTACATACATATGGGTGTATTTAACATAAAATAAGTGTCTGTGAAACATAGATAAAGATATATCATGGAAACCAACTAAGTCCATTTACACTGCCCAAAGAGTTCATATTTAAAATTACATGTAACATATGCTTACTGAAGGTGTAGATAATGGTAAAATGCAAAGGGCAGCAAGAGACGATGCTATTGGAAGATAATCATCCACTTCTATACCGTGTATGATATACAATATATACACTTTGTGTTGTCGTTCAACTCGTAATTTTTATTATCCTCCTTCACAACATAGCTACATGTATGGGAGTATACACCTTTTCTAACTTTGCAATTGATTCTCAAGAATTTGAAAGATTTGTAATAGTTCAGGTAGCAACTCATCATCCTTGTATCTATTTATAATTTTATGTCATTCATATAGATAATATACTGAACAGCAAAAGAAACGCAACTTCAAACTTTTGAAAATATATGGTTGAAATAAATTTCTTTTCTGGCAACAAATCATACCATTATCAAGCCGATGGGTTTGGCGTTGTTGCCGGTTATTCGTGACCATGTTGCCCAAACCCGAGCATTGTCATGCTTTTTCTGTTTTTCTCACGAGATGTTCTTGCTGCACACAAAAACGCATGCTTTTCACGCCTGGCTAGCTCTTTATAAGGCTGGCAAATGAAAAACACTGCACACTACCAGCTTGAGTGGATGATCGCTGTGAAAAGATGCCACGGCTAATCATGACACAGGACAGAGGGATAGCCATTGGATTGTTGCAAGCCGGATCGAACAGCAACTGCGATAGCGAGACACTTTAGATGTCATGTAACCACAATCACAAAGACTCGGGAAAGACATCAGCAGACTGGAATTGTTCGAGACCCCAACGGTCCGGACGCCCGAGAGTAACAACGCCAGCTCAAGATCGTCACATCCGGTCACTCATCTGCGAAACCGACAACAAAGGCGACAGAGACGCTGCCACTATCAAGAAGCCACGTTCGAACATCTCCGCAGACAACAGTCGTGTGCTGTCTGACTGAGGACAGCAAGGGAGCAGAAATGCAGAACGTCCTTACGTTGGGCCGATTCTGACGCCACGTCACCGTCAACAACGTCTACAGTGGGCCAGACAACACCATCGTTGGCGACGTCAACAATGGCAACAAGTGCTGTTTTCTGACGAGTCCAGATTCAACATGTACCAAGCCGACGGCCGAGTACGTGTCTGGAGACGACGTAATGAACGTTACGCCAACTGCTGCGTTGTGGAGGCTGACCGCTGGGAAGGAGGAAGTCTGATGGTCTGGGGCGCCTTCAGCTACCACCACAGAACACGTCTGCATGTGTTTCGTCAACGTGTGACCGCTGTCCTCTGGAGAGACCAAGTTCTCTAGCAACATGTGCTACCGCTATTCCAAGCCCAGCGTGGGCTCCAGATTTTCCAGTAGGACAATGCTCGTCCCCATACGGCACGGATTTCAATGGACTTCCTGAGAGCTAACAACATCGTTGTACTGCCCTGGCCCTTTCTGTCTCCGGATATGGCGCCAATACAGCACGTGTGGGACGGAATTGGGAGAAAGGTTCAAGCAGCTGGTCCACCTCGAACGCTGAGAGATCTGGAGACACAATTGATTACGGAATGGAATCAACTTCCGCAAGTCTTCTTCCAGAGACTCGTTGACTCGATGAGACGTCGTTGTACTGCCTATATCGACGCCATTAGAGGTAACACACGCTTCTGATTTAGATACTTTTTTATGTCATTTTTGCTGTTTGAGGGTGCAGTGCTTCCATGTGCAGTTTCTGTTATCCTGAGCATTCTTTCGACCACAAAACATGACACATTTCATCAACACGCATTTGTATGTTGTTTTTACAACGCGATTAGATTATATGTTCCCAAATTGGGAATATATGGTCATTGGAACCTGACTTGCGTTTCTTTTGCTGTTCAGTATATTTCTGCTTTATAAATTGAGGGTTCAGTCAACAATCTGAATTTTTCAAACTCTTTGGACAATCACGTGCAAAATAGTAAATAGCTATAAAGCCTGCTCTTGTTAAAGTAAATAAGGCATAGAGAAAAATATATTAAACTTATCTTTTTTCTTACAAGAATACTAGGCATAGAGAAAAAATGTAATAAAATTATCTATTTTCTTACAAGAATCCTTGTCTTGCGTCATGTCCTACAATTAGACAAGTAAAATCTTGCCCAGCTAGCGATGAAGAATTGAAAGACCGACAAAAACGATTGGCATGCGAAAAAGTAAAACAGACATGCACAGAACCTCGTCTTTTCAAATATCACTGCATCATTGACGAACAAGGAAAGCTGATGGAACTTTGTGCACCAATGGTTTGCATTTTAGGTAATTATCTCATCACCATATGTTTGCTTCATTGAGCTTATGATCACCAATAACGTACTGAAATACGTACAGGCAAAGACAACAAACGTCAATCAATATCGTAAGTCCCAAATAGAATACAAAAACAAGAGTTGAACAAACACGGACCACTGGACACACCAGAGGTGGGATGGGGTTCCTAGGAGGAGTAAGCATCCCATTTCGACCGATCACATCCACCGTGAGCTGATTGTCTTGATCAAGTAAAGGGGAGTAATCCGTATTCAAATCAGTGTATAAAAACGGCTTAACAATTGCCATGAAAGATCTTAGACGGCATTTGACTCCAAATTTATGCAAATAATACAAGATTGACTGTGGCCAGCAAATCTGCTTTTCGTCATACAGTTATGTGTAGAATAATGATTGATTAGCAAATAAAGTATTATTGTAGTGCAAATATACATATAAAAATTTTTAAATCTAACACAATAGGATTCAATTTCGTGGCACCGTTACCTTACTGTAGAGTTTTTAAAGTTATGAATGCTATTAACTAGAACAAGAGGCCAATGGGTCACATTGCTCACCTGAGTACTGCTTCACAAAGAAGAGAATGTACATAAAGGGAAAGACCACAAAAATGATTTCAATTTCATGAACATGCATAAGAAGTGCAGATCATTATGGCCATAGACACGAGATAAGAGCTACGAACCATCCCGGCTACAAAGGTAACATTAAGCTTACGATTTCTATATACTATGTTTTTTTGCATAAGTCCTTGAAAAAAAATTAGAAGCCATATAAACTTACTATCTTTGTGTAAAATATATGTTCACAGGTAATTAATTAGAAATTATTTGGAGTATATGACTAACGTCTACTGATTTTGAAGAATTCGCAAAGTAGAACAATTACATATAGAATCTGGACGCCGCGGAAGAGTCAGTAGCAGCGTTCTGAAACATAATAATTCGGAATCCTCCTTTGATTGTACTTATATACTAGATAGGCATCATTTCGAGGAAATTCCGATATGATCTTACTTAACAGATCTCCACTCTTAAAACATCTCGTTATATCCAATATATTGCATTACTTGATGTAAGTATACCAACTTAACAAAAGTGGAAAAGTAGCAATTGCGAATATAAATTTGGACGCGCACAATCTAATATTTACATAACCCGATATAATATGGAAAAATCAATAAAATAGAATTATACTAGATATATTATTTGTTCTGTGTAGTGTTTTGTGCAATGTGCTATATCCTGTAAACCTGAACTTCCGTTTCTCTAGACTAGAACGTTTTTTTAACTCTACAGTCAGGACATAACATATTGTACGTCATAGTGGGTTATCAGAGTCAAAGACCGGTAGTTATGTAAAGTTATTTGGAACGAATTCTCGTAATTAGTGACTTTAAATTTTATGGTTTACTTACATTGCACCGATAAATGTACATATCGACATGAAGGAAACAGAGGATGAGTAAATTGAAAGAGTAGTTATGTCTTATATTTCGTTTCAAGTCAGTTGCTTTAGAAATAGACATACTGTACCATTCACACAAAAACGAGAGTTTTGAATAGTCTATCATCGTTTTCTTTATATAAAAGGAAAAAAAAAAAAATGAACAAGAACTTATATATGACCTAGGAACATACGAAAAAAGAAAAAAAACCAATTATTTATTTTTTAGATTGGACCTGAGAAAACCTTTTGACAGAGAGAAGATGAATTTTCCAGGCTCAATATCTTCACAAGTTTTGCCACCTAATGTTTAACCATGTTTTAATTGATTATCACAATTGAAATAAAAACATTCCGTGACAACCTTTAAGTATGATAGTTTGCTTTCTTGGTTTCAGAACAATCAAGAGTTGTAAGATAACAACACATAATTCTTATACATGTGCTGTACTAAAAGACTGTCAAAGATTGCAATACAATTTTATCAGTAATAGTGTGTTTAATATATCAAATTAGACCAAATGGGCATAAAATGCAAAATTATATGATCATTTATAAAGACGATACACAAATTAATAGAAATTATTCTAATCGAGTTATGATATAGTGACTAGCAAGTGGTATATTCAAAATTATTATCATTATCCACTTAAATTGAATCAATATATGAATAGTCTGATACATCAACTAGGAGGTAGATAGGAGTCGATGCTACAAGATAACAAAAATTGAACTCCACTTCTGCCTCATGAAAGATAAACAGAAAATAATGAATAAGAGATAAGATAGAAATTTATCATAGATGTATGGTGGGAAACTGTTAAAAAAAAAAACAAAAAAAAACAAAAAAAAAAAAAAGAAGACAAAAACTTTTATTAACTAAGATTAATGTTGATATTTAGTCCGTTAACATAATATACAGAGGTAGCTAGACAACGAGACAGTGCTAAAATTAGGACCAATTTATTATTGTAAGAATCACATCTAACAAAAGCAACACACCGGCTCATATCAAACATACGATTGTAAATATAGACATTGTGCTTTAACAAAAAATACACTACAGTGTATCGTGTTGAAAACATGGATATCATATTTACAAGGAACTAACCAGGTCCATTAATCATTACTTGACTAACGAAAGCTCATAACAAACCAGATATTTAATACATATAATATCATATTGAAGGAGTACATATATATCCTAGTAATTTATGTTGCCTGATATATCATCAAGGGCAGTAGGAGTCAGGTGCTAAAGCGATATAAAAGCAATTTGAAAATCCACTCTGTCCATTGGTAGAAGTAATACACATACATAAATTATAAGATATATTTAAACATAAAAGAATGAAAAAAAAAACAACTTAATAAGACTATACAACATTGATGGCGTAGGGTAGCACCAGAGATGGGTCTATAGGACGATAGTTTGAGTGAAATATCCTCTTCCACCCAATGCAGTTCACCAAGTAAAACTACCATACATATGGGGTATTTAACATAAAATAAGTGTCTGTGATACATAGATAAAGATATATATCCATGGAAAACCAATAAGTCCATTTTACACTGTCGCAAAGAGTTCATATGTAAAATTTAAATTAACATATGACTTATTGAAGGGTAGATAATGGTAAAATGCAAAGGGCAGCAAGACGAATGCTTATGTGAAGATAATAGATCACTCTATACCGTGTATGATTACAATCTTAACACTTCTTGATGTTCGTCAACTCGTAATGTTTTATTATCTCTCACTTTACAACATAGCTACATGTATGGGAGTATATCACTTTTTCTAACATTTGCATTAGTCTTCAAGTAATTTTGTAAAGATTGTACATTAGATTTCAGGTAGCAACTCATCATTCTTGTATCTATTTGATAATTTATGTCATTTCATTAGATAATAACTGAAAAGCAAAAGAAATACGACAACTTCAAACTTTTGAAAAATATAATGTTGAAATAGAATTTCTTTTTGGCAAACGAATATACCATTATTCATAGCCTGATGGTTCGGGGTGTTGCCAGGACCGTTAATGTTACCGTAAGCATTGTCCACCCGATCTTGCTGCTTTTTCTGTTATTTCCTCAACGAAGACTGTTCTACTGCTGCACACAAAACGACATGCTTTTCACGCCTGCTAGCCTTGTAATAAGGCTGGCAAATGAAAAACACTGACACACTACAGCGTGAGTGTGATGAGCCGCTGTAAAAGATGGCCACGGCTAACATGACACAGGACAGAGGGATTGCCCATCTGGCATTGTTGCAAGCCGATCAACAGCAACTGCGATAGCGAACACTTTACAGAGTCAGTTGTACCACAATCGATCAAAGACTCGGGAAAGACTCAGCCGACTAGAATTGTTCGAGCTGCCAACGGTTCGACGCCCGAGAGTAACAACGCCAGCTCAGATCGGTCCAATCCAGGTTCACTCCAATTCTGCGAAACCTGACAACAAAGGGCGACACATGACAGTGCCACTATCCAAGGCCACGTTCGAACATCTCCGGCAGACACAGTCGTCGCTCGACTGAGGACAGCAAGGGATCAGAAATGTCAGAACGTCCTAGCGTTGAGGCTCGATTTCTTGACGCCACGCACCGTCAACAACGATCTACAGATGGCCAGACAACACCATCGTTGGACGACAGTCAACAAATGGTCAACCAGTGCCTGATTTATCTGACGAGTCCAAATTCAACATGTATCAAATGCGACGAGCCGAAGTACGTGTCGGAGACGCCTAATGAACGTTACGCAACTTGCTGTCGTTGTGTGAGGCTGACCGCTGGAAGGAAGGAAGTCTGATGGTCTGGGCGCCTTCAGCTACCACACAGAACACGTTACTGCATGTGTTTCGTCAACGGTGACCGAGCTGTCCGTCTTGGAAGAGACAAGTTACTCTAGCAAGCATGTGCTACGCTTCTATTCCAAGCCCAGCGGGCTCCAGATTTTCCAAGTTAGGAAGAATGCTCGTCCACTACGGCACGGAATTCATGGCACTTCCTGAGAGCATTAACAACACTCGTATGTACTGCCCTGGCCCTTTCTTGTTCCAGAGATATGTGACGCCAATACAAGGCACGTGTAGGTGACGGAATTTGGGTTAGAAAGGTTTCAATGCAGCTGGATCCACCCTGAACGCTCAGAAGATCTGGAGACACAATTGATTTACGGAATGAGATCACTTTCCGCAAGTCTTCTCCAGAGATCGTTGACTCGATGGAACTCGTTTGTACTGCCTATATCGACGCCACTTAAGTAAACCACACGCTTCTGATTTAGTACCTTTTTATGTCATTTTTGCTGTTGAGGTGCAGTTGCATTCCATGTCCAGTATTCTGTTTATCCTGAGCATTTCTTTCGACACAAAACATGACACATTCAATCAACACGCTTTGTTATGTTGTATTTACAACGCGATTAGATTTATATTGGTTTCCCAAACTTGGGAATTATAAGTGTCATTGGCAAATGACTTGACGATTTCTTTGCTGTTCAAGTATTATTTTCTGCTTTATAAATTTGAGGGTTCAGTCAACTATCTGAATTTTTCAAACTTCTGGACAAACACGTCAATAGTAAATAGCTATATAAGCCTGCATCTTTTTAATTTAAATAAGGCATAGAGGAAAATATTCATAAACTTATCTATTTTTCTTACAAGAATTACGTACGCATATTCAGGAAAAATGTATAATAAGACTTATTCTATTTTCTTAAAGAAGTCCTTGTTTTGCGTATGTCCTAGCAATTAGATCAAGTTAAAATCTTGCCCGCTAGCTGTATGAAGAAGTGAAAGGACGTACAAAAAACGAATTGGCATGCGTAAAAAGTAAAAACAGACATGCCAGAACCTACGTCTCTTTCAAATTATTCACTGATCATTGACGAACAAGGAAATATGGATGGAATTTTGTGCACCAATGTTTTGCATTTTAGGTAATTATATCTATCACCAGTATGTTTGCTCATTGAGCTTTATGACACCAAAAGACTTGAAAATTGACGTATACGAGGCAAAGACATACAAAGCGTCAACATATATCGTTAAGTCCCAATAGTAGAATACAAAATAACAAGTTGACAAACACGGACCACTGAACAACCCCAGCGTGGATGGGTTCGGAGGAGTAAGAGCATCCCATTTCGACCGATACATCCACCGAGAGCTGGATTGTGTCGTTGATGCATAAAGGGGAAGTAATGTATTCATCAGTTGTATAAGAACGGACCTTAACAAATTTGCCATAATAGACAATTAAGACGCATATTTGACTGCCAAATTTATCAGCTCTAAATACAAGTTTGACTGTGGCGCAGTGCAAACTCTGCTATTCGTCATACACGATGTATGTGCAATAGCATAATATTGATTAGCAAATAAAGTCATTATTGTCAATATGCACAATATACAATATAAAAAATTTTTAAATCTAACACAATAGGATTCAATTTCCGTGGCCACCGTTACCTTACTGGTAGAGTTTTTAAAGTTCCATGAAAGCATTAACTTAGAACAAAGGCAATTGGTCCACATTGCTCACCTGATAGTGCTTACAAAAGAAGAGCAAGTAGCTAACAACTTTAATCCTCATTGTGCCCCCACCCACCACTCGTTTGGGAAACGGGAAGGCCATTAATCTAAACAACTTATAAATCTAGACTCCATATCAGGCCAGCTCCTTGAGTTAAATATCCATCTCGTCTAGATATCAAGTGAGCAGATGAAATGAATATTCCCTTAAGATATATTGCATGTAAAATATTGATCGCTAAATTGGACTCCACATTACCTCTGGGGTACATGATTTGACACAAATATTCAATCTTTACACTATCGGAAACGCTTTTCTGGCCACGTGGTATTGCGAGAAGTCAGATATTTTTAGATGACATCTTCTTTCTGTTTTTGCATTTCGGGAATATCTTCTTTGATGAGGGGCCTGGTTCCTTCATTTACGAATATAATAATCACCCTCACCCAAGGAAATGTTAAATGTACCAAGGTTTGGTTAAATTTGGCCAGTGGTTCTGGAGAAAGAAGTCGAAAGATGTCCAAAAGTTAACAGACCAGACGTACGGACAGGCAGACAACGGACAAAAGGCGCATCAGATAAGCTAACTTGAGACCATTCCGGTTAGGTGGAAGCATAAAAACAAAAGATAAGA
>CAJDSM010017616.1:0-13716 GCA_903981925.1 Ostrea lurida
GGGGATCATGATTTGAACCAAACTTGAATCTCCACTATATTCAGAAGCTCCATAGTAAATTTCGCTTTCCTGGCCCATTGGTTTGAGAAGAAGAATTTTTTAAATATTGACCACCACCCTATTTTTGCATTTTCGTGATTATCTCCCCTTTGATGAGAGCCTGGTCCTTCATTTGAACAAATTGAAGCCCCTTCACCAAGGATGAGTGCTACCAGTTTGGTTGAATTTGGTCCAGCTTTCTTGAGAAAGAAGTTGAATGTGAAAGTTTAACGACAACGACGACGACAGACAACGAGACAAATTTTGATCAAGAAAAGCTCACTTGAGCCTTCGGCTCAGGTGAGCTATAAATCACGTATTAGATACATCAAAGCAATGATGCGTAACATCTATCATTCTGTGTTTAATAAACAAACTCTCTTGGTAGTCCATCGGGAACCAATGATGACTTTGTCTACGGACTCAGCGATGATGACGCATGTGGCTCCGCAGTCCAAAGCTGGAAGCAAACAGGCGTCCACAGCTTGAACACTGAAAATCTGCATTTTGGATCGAGGCAGACGCTGCCCTGTGACGTCTATCCCTTGCTGCAGCGAGGCGCTGTAACCGTTCCTCATCAAAAGCATCTATTGCCTTTGTGGTGAGAGACCTCCACTCTGATCTGTCCGAGGCAAAAGCTTCGAGCTGACGTGGTTGGATGCTGCTCCATTTAATGTTGCTCTTCAATGTGTCCTTGTACCTCAGTTTAGGGCGTCCATGTTTGCGCGCACCCTCTTTTAACTCTCCATACATGACCTGTCTTGGTATGCGGTTGTCCTCCATTCGGATGACATGGCCTGTCCAGTGCATCTTAGCCTTCAGCAGCATTGACTCAACGCTTGTTGATCCAGCTCTGTCTAGCACTTCTTGGTTGGTGACTCTGTCCTGCCAATGTATGTTTATGATCATGCGTAGTCACCTGTTGTGGAACTGCTCCAGCTGTTTGATGTGCCGACGATATAGGGTCCATGTCTCACAGCCATATAGGAGTGAGGAGAGGACTATAGCTCTGTATATCTTCAGTTTGTCGCGAGCTTGGTTCCTTTCTGCTGTAGGACTTTCACTCTCAATCTGCCGAGTGCTTGGCTGGCTTTCTGGATCCTGGAAATGATCTCTTTATCCAGTGATCCATCTGCGGAGATTGTGCTGTCCAGGTATTTAAAACTGTCCACACATTTCAACTGGACTCCGTCGATGGTCATGGCTGGCTGGGGCCGTGTTGTGTTCGGGACTGGCTGGACTAGGTTCTCTGTTTTCCCGAAACTGATTGTGGGACCAAATAGTCTGACCGCATCTGCTAACCGGTCAACGATGACTTGCGGGTGGTTCTCTCTGTGTGCCATGAGGGCACAGTCGTCTGCAAACACTGCCTCCAAGATTAGTTTCCCGAGGGTCTTTGTCCGGGCAGTGAGACGGCGGAGGTCAAATAGGGATCCATCAACAGGGTTCTTTATGTAGACCCCGAGGTCCAAATCTTTCAACGCATGAAGCAGAACCTGTGTGAAGGAACAGATTGAAGAGCACAGGCGCAAGCATGCATCCTTGCTTCACTCCGTTTGAGATAGCGAAGTTTGAGTGTTCTCCGTTCGAAAGAACCTGTCCAGTCATCTTGCCATGGAAGAGGCGTATGAGCGTGGTGAATTTTCGTGGACAGCCGAGTTTGACAAGGACGGGGCAGAGAGCCTCTCTGTTGACCGTGTCGAATGCCTTTGTAAGGTCTATGAAGACTGTGTATAGGTCCATCTGCTGCTCACTGCACTTTTCTTGAATTGTCGTACAGTGAATACCATGTCGGTGGTACTTTGGTCAGGTCGGAATCCACAAACAAACAGTGATAAACGAATTAGATCGGTTGCATTAATATGTTCTGGTTCTAGCTTGTAAAACAGTATACCTTTAAATGTACGTCTTATTATTGCAGTTTAAACGAACCTGGTATTAATTCCATATTTGGTAATCCTATTAATTCCTTTTCAAAACCGGTCGCGGTGGCTCAGTGTAGAGGCTCTCGCTTCGTGATCGGGAGGTCGTGCGTTCGCGCCCCGTGCTCGGCTGCGTCAAACCTAAGACGAGAAAAATAGTAGTGATTGCTCCTTCGCCAAGAGCTCGGCATTTTAGAATTGAGAATCATAGGTCTTTCGGATATGACCTTATAAACGGAGGTCCCGTGTCGCAGCATGTGTGGCACGCATAAGAACCCTCACTGCTAAAAGCCATGATGCTAAGCATAGGTCTAAATTTGCAGCCCTTCACGACAATGGTGTCGTCTCATATGAGTGAAATATTCTTGACGGACGAAAAAAACAACAAATATCAATCAATCAATCCCTTACAAAATGTGAGACTCTCCAAGATCATGTTTCAGTTTATCCTGGTCGATGGGACGATTAAATACCGTACCTATACTGGATTCCTAAACTTCACAAAACCCCTTTCAAACCGATACAATTCTGGTTCCAGTAAATATTCTACTAAGCCCTCGCGAAAATATTAACTACTGTGAAAGGATGCTTACTCCACCATGGCACCTGATCCTGCCTTCGCCTTTGGAGGTCCGTGTTGCTCTACACTCGACTTTGTATATGTTTTTTGGGATTATGATTACGTCTAACACATCATTATGTTAACTTCACCAATTTATATGCCTAAAGTGGCGTAAATCAAATGAGGATTCTGAAAATTAGGGTAAAAACTATTAGTAAATTTGAAATAACAAAATTTTTCTAAAATCAACATCAAATCGTTTAACACGACCATTTCTCACGATAAGTAAAGGAAAAGGCGAAGGTAACGAACAGTGATCAATCTCGTAAGTCTCAAACAGAATAACAGAGTTAGGCAAACACGGACCCCTGGATACATCAAAGGTGGGATTAATCTCAGTGAGATTGGGAGAAGCTAAATATTTGGACTGATCGCTAGAGATACCAATTTCAGACCAATGTAACACAACCTTATTCGATTTAAATTGGGATTTAACACCATGAAAAGGTGTAGAATGCAAGTTTATTGTGATAGGGAGCTAAGTAGGATATTAAAGTGAAAATCTGAAGCGGGCAAGATGTTCAGTTTAAGCCATTTTAATCGCAACAGGCGGCGGAAGTTGAGGCAAACTTTCCCCAATAAGGTTGTGTTACATTGGTCTGAGATTGGTAGAGCGACCAGTCCAAATATTTAGCTTCTACCAATCTCACTGAGATTAGTGAGATCAGGTACGTGGATGGAGTAATCATCCCCTGTCGACCGGTCACACCCGCCGTGAGCCCATTGTCTTGATCAGGTAAACGGAATAATCCGTAGTCAAACTTTGTGTATAAAGAACTGCTTAACAATTGCTATGAAAACTAAACTTCTTTACATCATAGAAAGTTTTTTTGTCTGAAGTTGATATCGAAACGATGCGAGATATCCTAATTGACCATGTTGACGATATTTCGTAGTCCTTGGTAATCAGGTCTTAGTCTGTTGGAATTACCAATGTGCTCCATTGCGCGTTAGATCCTTTTTTTAAAAAAATCTTTATATAGGCAGCATTTATTTTAAAGTTCCTACATGAGAAAAAAAAAATGCTGTGACCTTCAACTTAACATTTAAATATAT
The DNA here is from genome assembly GCA_903981925.1 of Ostrea lurida. NCBI lineage: Eukaryota > Metazoa > Mollusca > Bivalvia > Ostreida > Ostreidae > Ostrea > Ostrea lurida. Next base: position 3,640 of record CAJDSM010017616.1, read on the forward strand.
CCTTTAAAAACAAGGCAACGCAAGCGTAGCATCCCCTCGCAACACAGCATTTTAAACAATAGTCAATAGTAACCTTTGACCTTGAAAATCAATAGGGTTTATCTTATTCACAAGGATTTTCGACAATAGTTAAAAGTGACATTGACCTTGAAAATTAATTGGGGGTCATCCTCTCTCCATGTTCAACATTGTGAAAGGTTTGATGATATTCTGATGAATGCTGTGTCTACTATCTTGTTCACAAGTATTTAAGTCAATAGCCGATAGTGACCTTTGACCCTTGACCTTGAAAATATCAATAAGGGTTCAATCCCTCTCTCCATGGAAGCAACATGCGGGGTGGTGTCAAGATTAACGCAATTGATTCCTCCGATGAATGCGGTGTGTCTACTGATTCTTGTGCGCACTCAAGAATTTTAGTAAATGAGGTCCATAGTGACCTGATCCTTTGAAAAACAATCACGCGCTCACTACCTCTACATAATGTTTCAAGCATTGTGGAAGTTTTGACTAGAGAATCTCTGATGACATGCCTTCCCTTCTAGTTCACAAGTTCCGGAACACACACATCTTCTGTCTTATCGGACCGGTGCTATACACGTTTCCCCTTCTTCCGCAACTTGGGTGCAGGGGATGATACTAACTTATCATTCAAACAAGTGTGTTGTGTGCAGGCGGTTGTCAACAGCTCAGGTGATAAAGTCAGCATTCGCAAATTCTAATGGCGTTTAAGGGACGATCCAATCAACGAATTGCATGGCGTCTCAAATGCTGTCATAAACGGTGTTCCATATGTAATTTGTTAGACTGTTCTATACAGATTTTTTCAACTACAGATAACTCGCTTTACTGACAAAACACCACCTACGGGCTTCACAGCGGTGTTATCTCGATCGAGCAGGGAATGCTTATTCCTCTTAGGCACCTGACCCACTCGCGGGAGGATGGGCGTATATCACTTAAGACTTGTCCACACGAATCGATTGCTTAAACATACTATACAATGGCCTAATCATAAGTTTCAGTGTCAGCTTAAATCTCCAGTTTATTTACATGAAACATGGAAACACACGATAGATTAACTTGTTCAGCATACCCCGAGATTTATCTTAAATGTTATACAGTGGAGTGAACGCAGCAGATTGACGCCAACTAACAGTGATAGAATAAACGACACTGATGTACGCCCGCTATAGGAGTTGACAAAAAATGACGTTTATCACACAACTTACTGTTGTTCGCGGGTTCACTCAACATCGGAGTTACGGAAAAACGATATGAACTCGTAGCTGACGGTTCATAAGAATGCAAACATTAGGGTTTAGTCACGGCGCGATGCATCGAATTGAAATACTGCACAGATCAGCGGCTGGAACTATAAACTATTCGATTGGGTAAAAAGACATTGTTTTTGTCACCGAGGTTATTCCTAAGGGGCATTTGTGTCTTTTATGAAGTGAAAATAAGTGTACAGAAATTTCCAGCTTCTTTAAACCGTGACGTTAGCAGACGGACGTCACAATCGGAATTGCGACGTTCAAACAACTAAGCAAGCGAAAACATTCCGGATGTGAAATAGAAAAGTAAACTCAAAATATTGCCTTTAATGACGTTGTGTGATAATAGAATATCTGAAACTCGTGCTTTATTGGGACATGGATTTATAGAAAATTCGTTACCGGACTTTAAATATTTCCCTCCCAAGCTCGGTAAATATTAAATCCGGTAACTATTTCATAAATTCCAATATAGCCAATAAGGCACTGTCTTCAAAAATCCTCTATTTCTTTATGAATCAATTTGTACAAAAAACTGGCCATTATATGGAGAGAAATGTTTTGCGTTTATTTGGATATAAGTATTAAATCATTTCATAAATTCATGCAATGCACAAACCGCAGTGTGTAGTCAAGTATACCCATACACACGAGATGACCATGGGATATTCGAAACATTTCCGAAACGCGTCATATGACCTGTCCCTTCATCTTGTTACCCGCAAATACTTTACAAGAATTAAGACCGAACTAGCAATTTGCAATTCCAAGTGTGGACAAATAAGTTGCGCAGACAACTAAATGCACACTCATAAGTATTCGCCTAAATATAATGTCAAACAAGTAGGCTCTTAACACGCTGACGTGGTTCATGAAAATTCTGAATATTAAGTCTCTACTTGATCTGAACGAACATAAGTAAAGTCCATTTATGCAATAGTTGTGGTCAAGTATAGGTGTTTTGGAGTTTCTTATGTTTCGTTGCTATTTGTTTATGTTGATCTGATTGGTCGTGTCTCAACATTGCATCACTGTAAGATTCCGGATTAAACGCGACGTAATTTATGTATCCGCGTAATTCGGTGAGGAGCCATCGGTCGCGAAATAAAATTTTCCGCGCTTTTATTTTTCATGGTACTAAAATCATGTATATGTAACCACCTTTCATTAAATGCAACAATCGCGAATTTACTTCTCGCGATTAGATAATGTTAAGAGTCAAACTGCGCGACTATAATGTAAATATAAGGAATCTACAGTATTTCGGTTCAAAACACTGTTGTGCTATGTTTAATATCATGGTAATGTACTGTATATCTCGTTGGTGGGTTGCTCTCTGGCCCGGACAGATCATAGATGAGACGAACACGGATAGGGGTGATTTCTTTCTATAATTGCTGACAGCCCTTGTATTTTTATTTGGCAGTAATATTTGAAAAGTTTACTATGTAGAATCGCAAAATACATTTTGAAACAGTGAAATGTGACAGCCCAGAGGTCATTCATGATGGATTTCGTCTCAACTCGGCTAAAAATCATATTTAAAATCCAAATTACGTCGCTTTTGATGCCTTATTAATTAATCTAGCAATACAGCTTCTACAATGCACACAAAGCTATCTAGAGAGTCGACATTAATAGAAGTAATTGGTCTCCGTTTGCTGTCCGTTTGACCACATGAATCATCTAATGGGATGAATTACAGTATTTAGAATGTTCTTTATCCCCTAAAAACACCACGCAAGACAAGTACAAAAACACAACACAAACCAAGCAGTACATCAATGAGGACGAAACGCATTGGTAAAGAGCGTTTAACAGCTGGTTGCTGTATAGGAGGCAGAGAGAGATAAGGCCGACCTGTTACCATTGAACTTACGAAAAAACATGACGGGCACCTGTCAAACTCAGCATATCGCCAAGGGGGGTAAATAGTCATGCATGTTATTTCACAACTAAACTAGGCACTGAAGCAACTCAGCGTCGCATGCAGGGGGTTCTTTGAACTTTCCAATGTTCAAAATGCACGAATTTTGCAAAATAAAAAAATCCCCGGCTTGGTTACAAATAAAAATTTGCCCAACGGCATACAACCATTGAAAGTGAATTATGGTATGTGCACCGTTATCTTTTTATAATAGTAGTTTTTTAATACTAACTCGTTGCTCATAATTGTAATCTGTAATTTCAAATTACAGGTCTGTGATGAACACAGAGTCGTATTTTACGCAACATTAAACCGTCTTTCAATAAATAATCAATGTCATGTGCCAGCCCGAGATGCTTCCTACCTGCAAGAGACGCTGACAATGGAAATGGTAAATGAAGTTATCGAACTTTCATCGTCATCTTCGAGACTTTGATTACAGATTGTTTTCACGAACATTGACATTTTCAAAGAAGTTAATGGCAACATTAGGTTTGATAACCCCAGGCATGAGCTAAGTACCTGAAGGACAGGGATATCGAACTATCTTTCAATAGCTATTGTGATCCGAGATTAAAGTGCACAGTGTCCTAGACATTCGGGATTTACTGCAATTCAAAGTACAATTTAACAGAATGCACCGGCAGAATTCCCCAGAGCACAGTATTGAGTTTTAATCGTTTGTTGAAACATCTTGGTCCATGTGGCATTATCTTTTAGTTGCTTTGTTGTTGGTTATTACCATTTAATGAATGCTGATCAATTTATAAACCACTGTATCATACGATCACCTGCATCATATTTCCCCTCCTATATCTTTATCATGCCCCTGCTAGCGGGTGTTTATAGTGATCTGCTTGTAGTTCCGATCCCACCACCCTATTTATTAAAAGATGTCAAACCACAGCATACAGCCTGCCGGGAAAACTGCAAACAGAATTCATGAAACTTTCAAGGATTCTTGTTAATATATGTCACTGTGTATCATATTTTAAAATGATCTGAATTATTTATACTACAGGAGTGGAGGTATCATTTAGGAAACTTGCTCACATTTGTTCTTCAGTTACACAGTCAATCATCATTAATCTCGAATTAAATGGACCCAAGAGAATAAGTTCGAGAATTTTTGATCGAGGGTAAAAATACTCAGAAAATAAGGTATATATGGACTCAAAATCAGTTGGACATCACCATGGTATTCGAGATAGTAAGTGTTCGAGATATGAAGTCAAACTGATCATTTTGTTATCTTTTATCCCCTTGAACTAAGTTTGCGGAGGGGATAATAGCATTCGCTGCATGTCCGTGTGTTGCGTGTGCCGGAACCTGTGAACAAGATAGAATAAGCGGCAATTCATAGAGGATCATCAAACCTCCGCTGACCCACAAAAATATTGCCCATGGAAGGAAGAACTACTTGATTTTCAAGGTCAAGTCATCTGTTTAATTTTGTTTAAAAATTCCTGTGTTACGAAAGAATGCATACACTTGCGTTTGCCTTGGTTATAGCTTGAACTAGTTTTATTAGTTGGATTTGCCTTGCATCTAATTGTTGAGAGCTATTAGAAAGCATTTCAACTCGATCAATCTTACCATGTTTTTCGAGCTTGAATATTCCAGTTTATATCATTATTTGTATTGTTTAGGATTCTTCACTTAAGAAATGTTCTACTGCCTTTCAAAAGATAAATTCTTCAAAACCGTGTTTCAGTTTCAACATTTTGCATATTCCAGTCATGTACAGACGATTATGAATTAGGTACCGTAACTATACTGGATTCACCAAAACTTTAAAAAACCCTTACAAATAAAGATATATTGCTGAATTAGTAAATGTTCCAAAGTAAGTATATACCACATGTATTGCCTGTGTTTCGGTCTTGAAATTTCAACGCCATCTCTTTGGGATTTAAAAAAAACCTTTATTGAGAAAGTATCGTCAAAACAACTTTAAATTTCTGATTTTCTCATTTGCGACAAAAATGCTGTCTCATTGCATGAAACGCGCTTCATTGCTAATGACTGTGAACAATCACGCATATAAACATGATAGATTTTCTCTTCCTCTCTACCGTCTTCTGACAATTTTATTGACTTGCGATTTGTAACTGTAAGGTCCGTTACGTAGCGTCTAATTCCCTTGAGTGTTGAAAAAGACAAAAAAAACTGTTCGAGCGGTCTAGATATTAACATGATGTGAATATAGGCGCTTTGAAATAGTGAGTTAACATAACGAAACAGTGATGAGGCGAATCTTTACTAGGGTATGACCTTGATTCTAACTGTTCCCGTGAAAAGCTTATATGCGATGAAAATAGTGACCAATTTCATAACCCATAAAAAATACAAGAGAGTAAGAATAAGACAATTAAATGGATACCAGTGGTGCGTTGGAATTAAGTGCGAGGAGGGTATTAATCCATGTTTGACCGGTCACACCTGCTTTGAGCCTGGAGGTAATCCCGTAATTTAAAATCAGAAAGCTGACAGATCTAGAGTACAGATTAGAAGCTTGTCAGCTATAAAACACTTGTGTTGTTACTATTTTTGTTACAATAATTCAAGCTGTGACGACAAGTTAAATTTAAATCGAGTATAGATCTACTCTTTAGATGACCACATTTCAGAAAAGTCTGAAAGTGACATCTCTGCACAAAATCCCATAATTCGTAAAAATCCGTCAACTGTGATAAAACTTACGCTCGTGCTATACACACATACCTAGTAAACCACCTACCCAAATTAGTAGTAAAAATTACAGTTCCGAAACGCCGTGATGAAAAAAGTCCGGAAAAACAAATACAGAAAGTTCACATTAACTATGAAAATTAAAAATTAATTTTATGTCGAGAACAATTAAACCGTTACAAAACTCGCATGCATAACCACGTTCAAATTCATTAGTGCGAAAACTATATTTTCAACACAAGATCATAAAGGCTATGAGAAAATACAATAGACAACTGTGACACGAAGAACGTTGAAGTTGATTAGTAAACCGCATACCCAAATCGCGCTTCTAAAACAACACACGGAAGGGCAGAGGGTGTAAAAAAAGGTTGCGAAGTTTTGAGTGATTCATTCCTACAATTAAATACCAATAGTCAACCTTGAATTTATGGTCCGTACGACATGAATATTCACAGTAGAAGACGCATTGACCCCCCCCCCCTTTAATCAAAATGAGCATAGGAATAATCACTTAAGATTTTTAGTTAACTGTACATTACCATCTCGAGGAACTTCATGCAGCAATTCTAGGAAAGTAGTGCACAATGAGTATCGAACTATGTTGATTTTTCAGTCCATTGAACAATAGCTACTCTTGCTTGCTTCGTATGCTTCGCTGTAGAAACTTACATGAATGTATTGACCACATACTAAATAAGCGCATTCGCCGATATTCGCCAAATTCACTATCCGCTAAATTGTTCAGACGGAATAAGGTAAATAGAGGATTTCAAAGATTGTGGAAATATTCATGAAGACGTTTTGAATGTAGATAACTCATTTCGGGATAGTCCTCTTCCGAATCGGACGATGAAATTGAAAAATTAAACCTTGTGAAGGACAACAAATTGGTATCGGAAGAAGCAGATCTTGAACATTCGTACCAGTCTTGTACATATCTTTATTACACACTTTACATCATAACTTCACTCATTCATGATTCGTCTCGTCCGCTATTTAATCTAGCATTGTATCATACATAAAACATCCAAACAGTTTTATGCATATTCAAATACTTAATCTTTAAAAAACCAAAATAACACATGAACCAAACAACCACAAGAGTTGGTGAGTGAATGTTCATCATTAGAACACTATGGTAGTGTGTAATAGCCAATCAAAAACAGACTGCATCATATGTCGAAGCTCCGTCCTCATTTTTACCGAGTTTTCCGCATTTGACAATCAGTAGGAAATATGTGGACGGTTGATTGTCGTCGATTAAATTAAATGGACTTTATTTCTGGTCACCATCACACTACGAAAGTAAGATTAAATCGGAACTTTTTGCAGAAATTACAAGCGATGCAGCTAGTAAGAATAATATAAGATGATGCGTGATGTACTTGCGAGCAGTTCGTTTGCAGAAAGACATTTCTTTAAACCAAGCTTCTGAGAGTATTGCACAGCAAATACATAGTCCCTACCGGATTACACAAATATTGCCCTGGCAACAATATTCTAATTTCCATCTGTAGGCTATTGTCATATACTATGCGTAAAGGGAATATTTGCTGAGCCAGGAAGGACAAGGCTAATAACTTAGTGAAAAATAATTAGATCAAATCCAAATTCGATCATGATCTGTAACTTGGTATGACAAAGAAATGTACCAAATATCAAAATGAATATCCAAGCAAGTGAGACAAAAAGGTGCGGAAAAACTGATACAATTATGAATGTTTCTAAGTCCATGGGCCAAATACAGTGAAAAAATGAATGGATCGAACTCAAGTAACTCGAAACTTGATCTGTAACGTGGTATGGCAAAGCAATGTGCCAAAATCAAATGATTATCTGGCAAGCAGTAAGAAAAAAGTAATGGAAAACGAACGGGACGGAATGGGGAAGAAAAGACAGAAATGAAGACAGACAGACACAAAAGAAGAAGCTATAGTCCCTCGGTTACAAACCGGTAGGGGATCTATAAACGTCAAAGCACTGTGCGAATGATTAACTCAACGAAAGTAACAACGGCAATTCTCTTAATTCCATAACTAACTATTGGTATTTCCTTTCGTCAAAGGAATTAAATATGATACGAATAAATCAGGAGAGCTGAGAGAGAGAGAGAGAGGAGAGGAGAGAGACGAGAGAGAGAGAGAGAGAGAGGAGAGAGAGAGAGAGAGAGAGAACTGAGAGAAGAGAGAAGAGGAGATGTTAACATCCAGTTCCAAGATGGTACCTAACTCGGACTTGTTTGGCACATAAAAGTTGACTCCATAGACGCATACATGGCGTGGTTCATTTATGATCGGATGTGTGAAATTAAACGTCCTATGGGTTTTATGTTTTTTAATTCTGAAGCTCAGAACGGGCGTTTTAACAAGGAAATTCATTAAGGAAAATGCTATCTTATTTTATCACATCCAACGAAGGAAACCTGAGAAATTTAGTCCGTGGATGGTTTAAGGATGGAACTGTTGGATTTCAAATGATTTGAAATTTATTTTATTAATTTGACAGTTGTTTATATCAACGAATATCTGATTCAACTGAGTGGTGTAAAACAAAAATGGACACAATAAGACAGATTTACCATTTTGTACTGTTACGAGAAAGGGGGGGGGGGCTAAATACAGATAGGGGAATTGGGGGATCCAGAACAAATCCAATAAGTTATCCTCTACTTAAAATTTCTGCCAACTCATCTAACAACCAGTGCTAAGCCAACTATCCAGGTAACATGAAAAAAGGCGAAATAAACCCCCAAACCACCCCACGCCCCCAAAAAAACGCCAATGTCATCCCATACGCTCTCAACAAATACCGAAATAAGAGTAACCACATGGTATTTGTTTGCTCCTGGGTGTCAATATGCTGTAATATGCCTAGAAACGTCAAAATATTCTGGTAAATTTACAAGTACATCATTAAACACTAAATTTCAAACTGTTTTTCTCCTTGCTTGAATTGATATATTTTTAAAATCGTTTTCTTTCATCCGTCAATATCTGTTTTAATTCATTCGCGTAAACAACTGCAATCAAGTGAACTGAAAGCAGAGAAGATATAACATTTTTAAAATAGAATCTGTAACGAGGAGGTATTGATAAGTGTATTTTTAAAAATTCGTTGGAACTCAGCATTTTTTCCGTATTGTGCAAGTAATGTTTCTACAAGCTTCATAATCTAGTTTATGTCGGAATTTATTTATAAAAAGTAATTGTTCTAACGATAAACAGACTAAAACATTGAAACCCCGTGCACGAATCAATAACCTGCCCATGTCAAATATCAGTGAATACGAGATGATCGTAAATATATTTGCAAAGAGTACGTATTTGGAGAATTATGTAATCTCTAAATATGGCTCGTGGTTACTTCCAGATTGAAGAAGCTGCGTAATAAAATAATATAGGAAATTTACGTAGAAGTAACTTCGTCAAATTATCGCGATAACACAGATGTTAATGTCCTCACTATTCAACGGAATAGAGTAGTGAAGTTTACTGCATTATCCTTGTCAACCATATTCTTAAAACGTGTTCTGAATAACAGTCTGACCACATTACAAGGATAAGCATATAGATTGATGTAAGAGTGTTCCCGGTATATTAATATTTCGAAGTTATATGAAAAGGACAGATTGAAGAAAACCCTTATGTCCTAATCTTGATTAAATAGTTCTCCAATAGGACGATGCATCCGCAGGCAATGAGTGCCATCGTATTGTTGCATTGTCTATCAAGACCGATTAGTTTGAGTTGCAGTCAAACATCTTCCAAAGCGTTCATTACATGACACTTGGGAAAAAATTCATAAAATTCAGGTCAACACCGGAGAAAACTTTTCATTGGCCTAGCATATATCTATAAATTAACTGATGCGTGCATCATTGAGGGGAGGGACAAGTTGTAAGAAGAATTATTTCATGCCACGTTGGAGTCCACTCTTCTTCTCCCCCCCCCCCCCCCCCCCACACACACACACAATCACCCTCGCCATGATTTGCACGATGAATCTTGGAGGACACATTATGCAACGCGACTGGTCTCGTCCTCAGAGCAACTCTTAACCTGTATTTGGCCTTTTTAATGGGAGACTTTCGCCGTCTCACTGAATGGTCTTAAAATAGCAAACTATAGAAGCAATTTTTTCAAAACGAATATAAACTCAGCGGATACTTTTGATACGTGG
>CAJDSM010017616.1:19691-34425 GCA_903981925.1 Ostrea lurida
TTTCCGCTTTTATTTTTATGGTACTAAAATACATGTATATGTAACCACCTTTCATTAATGCAACAATCGCGAATTTACCTTCTCGCGATTAGATATGTTAAGAGTCAACTCGCGATATAATGTACAATATAAGGAATCTACAGTATTCAGGTTAAAGACAATCGTTGTGCTATTTAATATCATGTGATGTACATGTATATCTCGTTGTGGTGTTGCTCTGGCCCGGACAGATATAATGAGACGAACGGATAGGGTGATTTCTTTCTATATGTGCCTTACAGCCCTTGTATTTTTATTTGGCATAATAATGAAAATTTACTATGTAGAATCGCAAAATACATTTGAAAAGTGAAATGTTGACGCCCAGAGGTCATTCATGATGGATTTCGTCTCAACTCGGCTAAAAATCATATTTAAAATCCAAATTACGTCGCTTTGATGCCTATTAATTATCTAGCAATACAGCTTCTACAATGCACACAAAGCTATCTTTAGAAGGAGTCGACATTAATAGAATAATGGTCTCGTTTGCTTCCGTTTTACCAGCATGAAATCATCTATATGAATTATCATATTAGAATGTTCTTTATCCCCCTAAAAACACCACCAGCAAGTACAAAAACACAAACACAAACCAGCAGTACATCAATGAGGACGAACGCAATTGGTAAAGAGCGTTACGGTTGCTGTATAACAAGACCGTATCGATGTTTACCATTGAAACTTACGAAAAAACATGACGGGCACCTGTCAAACTCAGCATGCCAAGGGGAGGTAAATATGTCATGCATGTTATTTCACAACTAAACTAGCATTAACAACCAGCGTCGCATGCAGGGGGTTCTTTTGAACTTTCCATGTTCAAAATGCACGCATTTTGCAAATAGAAATCCCGGCTTGGTTACAAATAAAAATTTGCAACGGCATACAACCATTGAAAATGAATTATGGATGTGCACCGTTTATCTTTTTATAGTAGTTTTTTTTAATACTAACTCGTTAGCTCATAATTGTAATTGTATATTTCAAATACAGGTCTGTTATAAACACAGCCATGTATTTTAAGCAACATTAACCGTCTTTCAATAAAAATCAATTCATGTGCATGCCACGAGATGCTTTCCTACCGCAGAGACGCTGACAATGGAATGTAATGAGTTATCGAACTTTCATCGTATTCTTCGCAGACTTTTGATTACAGTTGTTTTCACGCATTGACATTTTCAAAGAAGTTAATGGCAACATTAGGTTTGATACACCCAGGCATGAGCTAATACCTGAAGGACAGGGATATCGAACTATCTTTCAATAGCTATTTGTGATCCGAGATTAAATGCCACGTGTCCTAGACATTCTGGGATTTTACTGCAATTAAATTACAATTTACCAGATGCACCGGCAGATCCCAGAGACATGGTATTTGAAGCTTTCGTTGAAAGCTTCGTGGTCCAAGTGGCATTTCTTTTATGTGCTTTGTTGTTGGTTATATACCATTATAATGAATGTGATCAATTTCATAAACCCACTGTATCATACTGATCCACCTGCATACATATATTTCCCCTCCTATATCTTTATCATGCCCCTGCTAGCGGGTGGTTTATAGTGATCCTGTTGTCCGTCCGATCCACCCCCTATTTATAAAAAGATTCAACCACAGCATACAGCCTGCGGGGAAAACTCAACAGAATTCTATGAAACTTTCAAGGATTCTTTGTTATATAATGTCACTGTGTATCATATTTTAAAATGATCTGAATTATTTTATACCTACAGGGAAGTTGGAGGTATCATTTAGTGAACTTTGCTCACATTGTTTCTAGTTACAGTCGAATCTCATTATCTCGAATTAAATGGGACCAAGAGAATAAGTTCGAGATATCTTTGAATTCGAGGGTAAAAATACTCAGAAAATAGGTATATATGGGACCTCAAAATCAGTTGGACATAACCATGGTATTCGAGATAGTAGTGTTCGAGATACTGAAGTTCAACTGTATTTGTTTATTTTTATCCCCTTGCAACTAGTTGCGGAGGGGATATAGCATCGCTGCTGTCCGTGTGTGTGCGTGTCCGGAACCTTGTGAACAAGATAGAAATAAGGGCATTCATTAGAGGATCATCAAACCTTCCACTGACCACAAAATATGCCCATGGAAGGAGATGAACCTATTGATTTTCAAGGTCAAAGTCACTGTTAAATTTTGTTTAAAAATCCTGTGTTACGAGAGGATGCTACACTTGCGTTGCCTTGTTATAGCTTGACTAGTTTTTATTAGTTGATTTGCCTTGATCTAATTTGTTGAGAGCTATAGAAGCATTCAACTCGATCATCTTACCTTGTTTTCGAGCTTGAATTTTCCAGTTATATCATTATTGTATTGTTTAGGATTCTTTCACTTAAGAATGTTCTACTGCTCTTTCAAAAGATAAAATTCTTCAAAACCGTGTTTCAGTTTTCAACATATTTCATATTCCAGTCAATGGTACAGACGAATATGAATTAGGTACCGTACCTATACTGGATTCCAAAACTTTACAAAAACCCTTACAAATAAAGATATATTGCTGAATTTAGTAAATGTTCCAAAGTTAATATATACACATGTATTGCCTGTGTTCGGTCTTGAAATTTCAACGACATCTCTTTGATTTAAAAAAAACCTTTTATTGAGAAAGTATCGTCAAAACACTTTAAATTTCTGATTTTCTCATTTGCCGACAAAAATGCTTGTCTCATTGCATGAAACGGCGCTTCATGCTAATGACTGCTGAACAATCACGCATATAAACATGATAGATTTTCTCTCCTCTCTACCGTCTTCTGCAATTTTATTGACTTGCGATTTTGTAACTTAAGCGTCGTTACGTAGCGTCTAGATCCCTTGAGTGTTTGAAAAAGACAAAAAAAAACTTGTTCGAGCGGTCGAATATAATTATGTGATATAGGGCTTTTGAAAATAGATGAGGTTAACATAACGAACAGTGATGAGGCGAATCTTACTAGGGTATGACCTTGATTCTTAACTGTTCCCTGAAAGCTTATATGGATGAAAATAGTGACCAATTTCATAAAACCCATAAAAAATACAAAGTAAGAATAAGACAATTAATGGCATACCAGTGGTGCGTGGAATTAAGTGCCGAGGAGGAGTATTAATCCACTGTTGACCGGTCACACCTGCTTTGAGCCTGGAGTAATCCGTATTTATAATACAGAAAGCTAGACAGATCTAGAGTACAAGATTTAGGAAGCTTGGTCAGCTATAAAACTTTTGTGTTACTATTTTTGTTACAATAATTCAACTGTGACGACAAGTTAAATTTAATCGGTATAGATCTACTCTTTAGATGACCACATTTCAGAAAAGTCTGAAAAGTGACATTCTGCACAAAATCCCATAAATTTCGTAAAAATCGTCAACTGTGATGAAACTTACGCTCGTGCTATACACACATACCTCAGTAAACCACCTACCAAATTAGTAGTAAAATTACAGCTTCCGAAACGCCGTGATGAAAAAAGTCCGGAAAACAAAAATCAGAAAAGTTCACTTAACTATGAAAATTAAAATTTACAATTTTATGTCAGAACAAATTAACCGTTACAAAACTTCGCATGCATAACCACGTATCAAATTTCATAGTGCGGAAAACTATATTTCAACACAAATTCCATAAAGCTATGGAGAAAAAAAATAGACAACTGTGACGAAAACTTGAAGTTGATTAGTAAACCGCATACCAAATTCCAGCTTCTTAAAACAACCACGGAAGGGCAGAGGGTGTAAAAAAAATTGCGAAGTTTTGAGTGAATTAATTCCTACATTATATACCAATAAACCTGAATTTATGGTCCGTACGACATGAATAATTCCACAGGTAGAGACGGCATGACCCCCCCCCCCCCTTTAAATCAATGCATAGGAATATCACTAATTTAGGTTAACTGTACATACCATCTCGAGGAACTTCAATGCAGCAATTCTAGGAAAGTATGCAACAATGAGTAATCGAACTAGTGATTGATTTTTCAGTCCCATTGAAGCAATAGCTACTCTTGCTTTCGTATGACTTTCGCTGTAGAAAACTACATGAATGTATTGACACATACTTAAATAAGCGCATCGCCGATATTGCCAAATTCACTATCACTGCAATTGTTCAGAGGAATAAGGTAAATAGAGGATTTTCAAAGATTGTGAAGAATATATCATCGAAATGACGTTTTGAATGTAGATAATCATTTCGGGATAGTCCTCTTTCCATCGGACGATGAAATTGAAAAATTATAACTTTGAATGGACAACAAATTGTATCGAAGAAACAGATCTTGAACAATCGTACCAGTATTTGTACATATCTTTATTACACAACTTTAATCATAACTTCACTCATTCATGATTCGTCTCTTCCTTTTAATCTAGCATTGTATCATACATAAAAACATCCAAACAGTTTTATGCATATTCAAATGACTTAATCCTTTAAAAAACCTACACATACACATGAACCAAACAACCACAAGAGTTGTGAGTGAATGTCATACAGCTATGGTAGTGTGTAATAGCCAATCAAAAACAGGATTGCATCATAATGTCAACTTCCGTCCTCATTTTTACCGAGTTTTCGCATTTGAGAATCAGTAGGAAATATGTGACGGTTGATTGTCGTCGATAAATTAAATGGACTTTATTTCTGGTTCACCATGACACTACGAAAGATAAGATTAAATCGAACTTTTTGCAGAAAATTACAAGCGATGCAGCTAGTAAGAATAATAATAAGATGACTGCGTGATGTACCTTGCGAGCAGTTCGTTTGCAGAAAGACATTTTCTTTAAACAAGCATTCTGAGAGTATGCACACAATACATAGTCCCCTACCGGTTACACAAATTATTGGCCCGCAACAATATTCTAATTTCATTATGTAGGCTATTCATATACTTATGTAAAAGGGAATATTGCTGAGCCAGGATAGGACAAGGGCTATAACTTAGTGAAAAATAATTAGATCAAATCCAAATTCATCTTGATCTGTAACTTGGTATGACAAAGAAATGTACCAAATATCAAATGAATATCTCCAAGCAGTGAGAAAAAAGGTGCGGAAAACTGATAAATTATGAATTTTTCTAAGTCCATGGGCCATAACTCAGTGAAAAATAATGGATCGAAACCAAACTCGAACTTGATCTGTAACGTGGTATGGCAAAGCAATGTGCCAAATATCAAATGAATATCTGCAAGCAGTAGAAAAAAAGTATGGAAAACGAACGGGACGGAATGGGGACAGAAAGACAGAAATGAAGACAGACAGACACAAAAGAAGAAAGCTATAGTCCCCTCCGGTTACAAACCGGTAGGGGACTAATAAACGTCAAGCACCTGTGCAGAATGATAACTCCAACGGAAGTAACAACGGCAATTTCCTTAATCCATAACTACATATTGGTATTTCCTTCTCAAAGGAATCTAAATATGATACGAATAATCACGGGAGAGAGAGAGAGAGAGAGAGAGAGAGAGAGAGAGAGAGAGAGAGAGAGAGAGAGAGAGAGAGAGAGAGAGAGAGAGAGAGAGAGAGAGAGAGAGAGAGAGATTTGAACATCCAGTTCCAAGATGGTATCCTACACCTCGGACTTGTTTGCACATAAAAAGTGGACTCCATAGACGCATACACTGCGTGTTACATTTATGATCGACTGTGTGCAAATTAAGTCTATGGGTTTATAGTTTTTTAATTCATGAAAGCTAGACGGGCGTTTTACAAGGAAAATTCATTAAGGAAAATGCTATCTTATTTATCACATCCAACGAAGGAAACTGAGGAAATTTAGTCGGGATGGGTTTAGGAAAGGAACTTGATTCAAATGATTTGAAATTATTTTATTTAATTTGACAGTTGTTTATATCAACGAATATCTGAATTAACTGAGTGGGTGTAAAACAAAAATGACAATAAGACAGATTTACCATTTTGTACTGTGAACGAGAAAGGGGGGGGGGGTAAATACAGATATGGGGATTTGGGGGATCCGAACAAATCCAATAGTTATCCCTACTTAAAATTTCTGCCAACTCATCTGACAACCAGTGCTAAGCCAACTATCCAGGTAAATGAAAAAAGGCGAAATAAACCCCCAAACCACCCCACCCCCCCAAAAAAAAACCCAATGATCAATCCCATACGTCTCCAACAGAATACCAAATAAGAGTAACACATGGTATGTTGTTTGCTCCTGGGTGTCAATATGCTGTAATATGCCTAGAAACTCAAAAATTCTCTGGTAAATTTACAAGTACATCATATAACACTAAATTTCAAACTGTTTTTCTCCCTTGCTGAATTATCTATAATTTTTAATCGTTTTCTTCATTCCGTCAATATCTGTTTTAATTCATTCGCGTAAACAACTGCAATTCAAGTGAACGAAAGCAGAGAAGATATACATTTTAAATAGAATCTGTAACGAGGGGAGGTATTGATAAGTGTACTTTTAAAATTCGTTGGAACTACAGCATTTTTCCCGTTTGGCAAGTAATGTTTCTACAAGCTTCGATAATCTAGTTTATTGTGGAATTATTTATAAAAGTAATTGTTCTACGATAAACAGACTAAACTATTGATACCGTGCAAGAATCAATTAACCTTGCCCATGTAAATCATCAGTGAATACAGAGATCGTAAATATATTTGCAAAGAGTAGTTTTTGGAGGAATTATGTATCTTAAATTATGGCTCGTGGATTATCTCTCCAGATGTGAAAAGTGCGTAATAAAATATATAGGAAATATTACGTATGAAAGTAACTTCGCAAATTATCGCGATAACCGATTTAAGTGTCCCTCAATATTCACGGAATAGAGTAGTGAAATTTAGTTCAAAGATATTTTACAATCATAAAACTGCAATACCTTTTCACCATATCTTAAAACGTGTTCTGATAACAGTCTGACACATTACAAGGATAAGCATAGATGATGTAAGAGTGTTCCCCGTTATATTAATATTTCTAAGTTAATGAAAAGACAGATTGAAGAAAGACCCTTTATGTCCTAATACTTGATTAAATAGTTCTCCAATAGGACGATGCATTCCGCAAGGCAATGATGCCATCGTATTTTGCATTGTCTGATCAAACCGATTAGTTTGAGTGCATCAAACATCATTCCAAAGCGTCATGTACATTGACACTTGGGAAAAAAATTCATAAAATTTCAGGTCAATCACCGGAGAAAACTTTTCATTGCTAAGCATATATCTATAATTAACTGATGCGTGCATCATTGGAGGGGAGGGGACAAGTTGTAAGAAGAATTATTTCATGCCACGGTTTGGAGTCCACTCTTCTCCTCCCCCCCCCCCCCCCCCCCCCCCACACACAACACACAACACCTCTGTCCATGATTTGCGACGATGAATCTGGAGGAACATTATGCACGCGACTGGTCTCGTCTCAGGCAAACTCTTTAATCCTGTATTTGGCCTTTTTAATGGGAGACTTTCGCCGTCTCACTGAATGGTCTTAAAATAGCAAACATATAGAAGCAATTTTTCAAACGAAAAATAACACTTCAGCGGATATTTTGATACGTGGCTTGCAGACTGATGACTTATATTGACATCGATTCAACGACACTTTCCCTAGAGCAAACTGCACAATTTGCCAGAATGAAAATTCTGTAAAAAAGGATTCGGAAATGTTTATATGTATAGTAGCATTTTTATCGTCTTGACGACAGAATGCCTGTCTCTCTTCATCAAACATTGACAACAAACATTAATTACATAATGGTTATCCTACAGCATCTGTGGGGTTATAATTGTTGCATGAACTGAAATAACATAGAATCTATGTACATGAATCACGTAACCTGCGATATTATAGTGTATATACAAGCTCAGTGTACTTGAAAATGATCTGATCGTCCTTTATTGTCCCCATTAATGATTGGTTTCTGATTAAGGAAGTACCCGGGAATTTCTAAGTAATGGCATTGGGAATTGCATGTTTTTGTGGAGGACAATTTTGGTACAATCCTGCCTCCTGTAGAAACACGGCTTGAGTCGCTTAAGTTTTCATCGGTCCCCATTCGTCAATAACTAATTCTTTTCAAATTCAAAACAGTGGGGCCATAGGGGAAGGGCAGACTTTCTTTAATTTCAAAACTCAGCTGCATGTAGATCCGAAAATCTGAAACTAAACGCATGGCAGTTGTGCAGATCAGGAATCCTACTTCAAATTTTTCATTTTCACGACCCCCGATAAAAACATCCCGTGGGGATCTGGGTAGAAATAGGTTCTCAGTACCCCTTTGTCTGTCGTAAAAGGCAAGTGAGTGGGGGTAGTCCTTCAGGTGAGACCGCAAAAAAAGAGGCCTCATATAGCATGAGAATGTAATTGCCAAGCAAAGGTCTAGATTTTGCAGCCCTTCACTACAAATGATGAGGCCCTCCATATCAGTGATATATTCTCAGATGTTCTGATAACGTCAAGTAGCACTCAAGCGGGTAGGCAATATACAACCAACCAAATAACTAAAACAAAAAGATAAGAGAAACTTTCGCCAAAATTGTAAATTCGGGAAATTAATAAAACTACATGTAAATCATATTTAGAGAAATTACAAGTTTTAGAATGCATATCCCCTGGGAAAGAAGTTCTGCACTGGAGGGAGGCAGGGTTATCTTATTGTCACAACATACCCCAGAAGCGGTGTAAATCAAATGTGGATTGTAAAATATTCTAAGAAGCTTTACTAAATCAACAACACCAGAATGTATTACTTTATATTACTTTACACGACCATGGATGTAGCAGGGTTGATGCAATAATTTAATGTACATATGCTATTTAGATGAATAAATGGGGAGGGGCATTCATTAGGAAATGTATCTTTTACAAATGTTGTTTGATGATTAAGAATCTTTAATAAAAGACAGAATGCAATATAACAAAGTTCGCTAACTGTTGATTTTTTTTCTCTCCTCAATCTTCAATCTTAGGATGATCGGTCATGTCCGCGTACGACAAATATGTTGTTCGCGGGAACTGTCAAACAAAATTAGCACTGGCACTATTACATCACACTGATCCAAGCATGTGAATTGTTTTAAATGTTCTTGAACATTGAATAACAAAAACTCCTGAATATAATAGGAAGCCAAGGAGAAATTATTTTCTTTTTCAAAAAACAGATTAACACTTCGTTTGATTGAGCTATCTGTTGAGGAGTTGAGCACTACGTCTTCGTTAAGTGGAGATTGCGAGTGTAAAAAACACATTCAATAACTGTAAAGTAAGTAAAGTATATTTCAACTTTTGAAGGATTGCAGGTGTTAAAGCAGAGCGTTTTTGGTTTCGTTTTGTTTAAGACAGTGTGGAAACTATTTTTGTTTGCTGCCATTGACAGACTGAGAGGATAGACACGCACTGTTCGTAGAAACTAGACGTTACTTCATTTTTTTTTAAAAATGACCCCAACAGACGACTCGCTCACAAGAATCAATAATTTGCTTGCTCAAATTGATGTAAAGCTGTTACTTGTATGCAAATGATGAGTTGTGTCATGGTTTTATTAAAGCATTTTCGCCATGCCTAGAGGATATCAGTAGTTACATGTATGTACAGATACCCACAGCCTAAGAACAAAACAAATTCAACGCTGCTATGATACATTACTTGAGAGTGATCCAAAATGCACCCCCAAAACATGCTTAAATGACCGCTACGCAAGTACAAAATATTCAGGAGTTTCGCAAATATTTATCGTACGCGAATAAAACTACACTACAGGTTTAAATATATCGCAAACCGAAAGGGGTTTGTGTCGTATTTGTTTTACAACAGATGGCAGATATTAACAGGATTATGTGCATTTGTTGAATTCCAAAACGTAAAACAGTAGTACAATATGTAAAACGAAACCATTATGACCAAAGCAAAACATTAGTGCAACCAAACCGTTATAACGAAAACAAAACATTAGTCATTAACGAAAAACCATTATGACCAAAGCAAAACATTAGTGCAACAAACCGTTTATAACGAAAACAAAACATTAGTACAACCAAACCGTTATAACCCAAACAAAACATTAGTACAACCAAACACGTTATAACCCAATCAAAACATTAGTACAACCAAACGTTATACCCAAACAAACATTGGTACAACCAAACCGTTATAACCCAATCAAACATTGGTACAACAAACCGTTATAACCCAATCAAAACATTAGTACAACCAAACCGTTATAACCCAAACAAACATTAGTACAACCAAACCGTTATAACCCAAACAAAACATTAGTACAACCAAACCGTTATAACCCAAACAAAACATTAGTACAACCAAACCGTATATACCCAAATCAAAACATTAGTACAACCAAACCGTTATAACCCAAACAAAACATTAGTCAACCAAACCGTATAACTTCAAACAAAAAATTCGGACAGCCTAACACCGCAACCAAAACAAAACATTAATACAACCAACCCGTTATAACCAAAACATTAATACAGCCAAACCGTTATAACCAAAACATTAGTACAACCAAACCGTTATAATCAAAACATTAGTCAACCAGACCGTTATAGCTATAACGATTAGTCAATCAAACCGTTGTAACCAAAACAAAAGATTAGTAAAACCAAACCGTTATAACTCAAACAAAACATCAGTACAACCAAACCGTTATAATCCAAACATAACAGTAGCACAACCAAACCGTTATAAATAACCACCCCCCCCCCCAAATTGTACAACCAAACTGTTATAACCCAAACAAAACATTAGTACAACCAAACCGTTATAACTCAAACAAAACATTAGTACAACCAAACCGTTATAACCCAAACAAAACATTGGTACAGCTAAACCATTATAACCAAAACATTATTACAACCAAACTGTTATAACCCAAACATTAATACAACAAAACCGTTATAACCCCAAACATTAATATAACCAAACCGTTATAACCCAAACAAAACATCATTATAACCCAAACAAAACATTAGTATATTACAACCAAACCGCTATAACCCAAACATTTATACAACCAAACTGTTATAACCCAAACAAAACATTAATACAACCATCATAACGCAAACAAAAACTAAGCAACAGAGTAAAATCAAAATTTTTAATCAGAAAGAAAATCAACATCATTATTCAAATGTAAACCAACTGCATAATCAGAATATAAACCATCATTATCACTAACATTTCAATAGGACTGTATGCCAACATCGTAATTAGAATGTAAACTAACAATACAATCAAAACATATAGACCACCTTAATGACCTAAACGTAAAACAACAGTAAAATGAAAACGGAAACCAACGAATTAAATATAATCAAAATTAAAACCAACCTTGTGACCCAAACGTAAATCAACATTATCACCAAAAGTAAATTATCGTTATAATCGATATCGTAAACCAACATTATATTCAAAATTATACTCAGATGCACAATGGCGGGCATGGAAAATGTTTGCATATACCACGTGTTTAGGATGAGCCAGTAGAATTGATGACCAATGGAATCATGATAATTTATCACTATGGATGTAAAATGAAACAATATCATGCAAGTCTCAGTAGTTGTCTCCAGATAGATTTATTATATCGTCTACTACATATCATCTGATAATGGATGATGAGATGCACAACTGACAGACAGACAGACAGACAGACAAAGACGACATTTATTCTGGTTTCATTTGTTCGCAGACAAGTCACGCTTACTCTACCTATTAGACATGTATGTTCATCTGTTCTTCAATAAATGAAATCATGATTTCTGAGGAGGTTTATGGATTTCTTGATTTAGATTATCTTTCTCGTTTGGAAAAGTTTTAAAAAGATTAATAAAAAACATGCAAGAAGAAATAAATTTGTCCTACCTTGATGATGTCGCCATTATGAAAAAGAAAGAAAGCATTCAATCAATACAAGTGAAACAGACAATGATAAAGGTAATCGTTCAATTTCAGTACACATTTCATGGTTTAAAAATCCATCAAATTAACAATGGAATTAGTCTTTTTAAATCAAGAAGTATATGGCCGAGAGTTTCTATATTCTGTTGAGAGCTTGATACAGATGTACATTTGTATATATTTAATATTTTATATTCAATACATTTGGGAGTATGCTTTCAACACAATCAATAGAATTCTAGAGTAATGTAAATTATAGTTGCTTTTAATCATAAATATCAGTGATACAGCATTGTCATACACAATATGCCCTTTTAGTCTTTCTTAGTCATTCTCTTAACAATAAAAACTAGTTTCCTTCTGAAAAAAAATATCATAAAACACAAATCATGAACTCCCTCAGCAATTCTTGCATTTGTCACATGCCTCAGAAGAACTCCAAAGTTAGAATTGTACAAAATGAGCATATTTTATCATGTGTATGTAAGCAATATTTCATGGACTCCATGTAATTTTGTATCCTTGCCATTCGATTCAATAGAAAATATTTCTTAATTTTTGCAAAATCCTTTCAAACATTTTGTTCAATTTTGCTTGACTGTTGGTTCAACGACTGTTTGGAAGCTATATTTTTTAAACATTATTGATTCTACGAAAATTAACAAGCTACTTCTGCAACGGAAATTAGTGGCTCTCCTCGGCTTGGATATTGTGCAGAATTTGTCTGTATAAACAATAAACTTCCAGCAATAACTCATCTTATTCAATGAAGCGCCAGCTTCGAGAAAAGGTGAAAATAACGACCACCTGAACTGAGGATCGGCAGGATATAGTATCACGTGGTTTCAGATCCAAGAAAGACACAACTACAATACCTTCCACAAGCCACTCTTTGACATAGTGTTATTACATGTAAAAAAAAAAACAAAGGCTCAGATGACATTTACACTTCTTTTTAAATTTTTTTTTTAATTTTTTATTGTTGCTTTACCACCCCCCCACCCCAAAAAAAGAAAAAGAGAAGACCACCCCCCTCTTTTAAGACATCCTACCAGAAAATACCCTCAACTGTAAGTCATATTCAAAATATAGTCTTTTCGACGGCGCATAATACATGTAACTACTAGTAGTGTGATGTCAATTTTTATAGGAAAAGCATTTCTTTGCAGTCAAGGTGCGCGATGAGACGCGAAACCAGAGTTCTGTGTACATTAGGTACAATGTATACAGATCCACGAGTGGATACAGTTTGGCGTTAATATCACTACATCGTACACATTGTAAAATTACATAACCTATTATAATTATCTTAGCGTTACAAAACATACAAGAGTATGTGTACTTTCATGTACATGTACAAGTAAACTGTGTAATATTAGAAATACCCGTATAAGCAGAAATTTTAGCGAGGATCTAATTTTGGCATTATTAGCGAGGTCTTTGAGATCGCTAAAATTAAATATCGCTAAAAATTCATTCCAAATCATTGGAAGAGCTTTTCAAAGTAATAGATTATAAAATCGCTAAAATTATTTACCGCTAAAATAAAATACCACTTTTAAAGGAGAAAACGCTAAATTTGCGTCTCGCTAAAATTTCTACTTATACGGTAGTATGTTTATCTCGTTTATATTGGGTGTAAAATCCAACGAAAAATAATCAATTTTTAGGAGTAATTTTTATATAATTTTCCTCGAAATTTTGTATAATATATAACATGTTTATGCAAAACATAAACAATTTGGCCATATCAATTATCAGGACACTTTTTGAGTTTGAATGTTTTGCATTGTACGTACCTGTTATGGCATGCAAAAACCAAGTAAATGATCGAATATATACTTTCCATTTGAAATACATTTATCAGATATAGGAGTAACTTAAAAATAAAATATTATTTTTGGAAGCAATGCTTCCAGGCCATTGCAATATGAATAAATAATAGGATAAATGTCGGAAACGTATTGGCTGTCTTTTAAACAGATATTGATATTACGAGTACAAACAAAACAATCCTTTTTAAACACAAATGGCTATTTTGAATTATGAGGATTTCAAGTATTGGAACGACACTGTCACTTATAAAGACAGTATTGTTATTTCAACACATTTTGGTAGTCATTCACTCATATGGTATATATACAAATACAATGTTCCCGGACTAAATTTTAAAAATATTTTAATGAAGATCAATGGACAATTGGACACTTACGAATTTTCACTAAAATATTCTACTCGTGAATTATACATGTACATTGTTTGTATACGGTGTATGTTTGTATACGGTGTCTATCAATCATTGTCATATTACAAGTGCTAAATAGATTAGGGTTTTTTAAATGTAAAGGCAAAGACAACGAACAGTGATCACTCGCAAGTCCTAAATATATACAAAAACAGAGTTGGGCAATCACGGACCCCTGGACGCACCAGAGGTGGGAATAGGTGCCTAGGAGGAGTAAGCATCCCCTGTTGACCGGTCACAAACGCCGTGAGCCCATAGTCTTTGATCATCATCAGATAGAAAGCCACACACATGTAAACACTAGTATCATCAGATAGAAAGCCACATACATGTAGACACTAGTATCATCAGACAGAACAGCCCACACACATGTAGACACTATTACATCAGATAGAAACAGGCACACACATGTAAACACTAGTACATCAGAGTGGAACAGCCACACACCATTAAACAATAGTACAGCAGAATAAAAACAGCCACGCCTGTAAACACTAGTATGCATCATAAAGATATTAAGGGTTTGGTAT
>CAJDSM010017616.1:42814-61573 GCA_903981925.1 Ostrea lurida
ACACACATCCAATCACTGCCGAGTACGTACTGGAGTGTCCGTTCTCACACATCCAATCACTGTTGAGAACGCACACATCCAATCACTGTTGAGTACGTGTCCATTCTCACACATCCAATCACTGCCGAGTACGTGTCCATTCTCCCATATTGTTCATTCTCCAAATTTTGGACGGTTAAATTTTAGCATCAATGGTTTTACCAAAATTCGGTACTATCTTGTGTTAGCTGAAAAAAATTCTTAAGTCATTGAATTTAGAGTAACAAGTATCTGCGTATGACTCGGTATAACAATGATTTTGGAGTATGCCCTTAAAATATCAAAAACACATGAACATGTATTTCTATAATTACTACTAATATATAACCTTAGACTATGTCTCTTTCTTTGAGCTGTGTTGCGCCTAGCGTAGTGGCGTTAATAGTGTTATATGGAAATATCGTGACACTAAGCTTGGAAATACCACTACTTTAAATACAGTGTTATAGATCTCCGAGATGGAGTACGGTGCGTGATCGTTATTTCAGACAGTCTACCTATTAGCTATGAAATTTTCCGTCTCTACTCAAGGTAGAACGAAGCAAGTCTCCTTACATCGTGTAGCCAACCGCTAAATCGCTCGACCATTTGAGGATGGTTGGTTATCGTTTACGCCCCGACAAGCATATTGAGACATCACTAGTTGCTGGTGAAGTACCACAGACCGATGCTTAGTGCTTACGATCGTAGCGGTGAAGGTTCTTTAATATGCCAACGCCTGCCGCGATACGGGCCCGTCCATTATTATCACCACATGCTGAGCTTTTGGCGAGGAACTAGTACTTGTACTACCCATGTTTTAAGTTAGACATGGCTATGACACGAGCAGGGCTCGAACTCACAACCTCCGGGTCTTGGTTACGAAGTCGATGAGGATGGAATTCTCTTTCTTTATTTCCAATATTTTCGTCTCCGATATCGTAACCAATAATAAAGATGACCATTTCCTCATGAATGTGATGCAGCTGTGAGCAAAGTGCGTAGGAATCTTGATAGTTTAAAGGTTGGGAATTCCAACAGAGAGGAAAGCACAATGAATGTATATATATATATATGCTTCCCTCCGGACAACTTTCCATGAAGCGCTGACTGCTGTTTGTCAGGATAGTAAATTTAATCACCATTATTTCCAGGGGCCCAGGCAGATAAAAAAAAAAACCCACTCTTGAAGCTGCTTAATTCTCAGTGACAGTCGATTTTCATTTCTGTTTTCTTGTTAATAAATTTTTCTTCATTACTACGCTGTTCTACACCTATATCCGTATCTACACCTATATACCCGAATCTCACAATCAAGATGATTTTAATTAGATATTGATATACATGTACATATGGCTGCTGTACCATGGATTATTACAACTAAACAAGTCCCGCTCGAGAATTTTTCATTCATATGGAGACGTCTCCATCACCATTTCCGTTGAAGGGCTGCAAAATTTAGGCTTATGCTTGGCGTTACAGCTCTGAGCAGGGAGGAATTTATCGTGCCACACCTGCTGTGACATGGGGCCTCAATTTTTGTTAAATACTGATGCCCTCGGACAGCGTGTAAAATTTTAAAAAGTGGGTCAAAGTCCAAGGTTAAAAAGTTTGCTACCAGTGGAAGGGCTTGTCACGAGGAATAATTAAGTGAAATATGAAAGACTTATCATTTACCATTAAAAAATTATGGCCAGTGTTAAAGGTTTGAAAAAAAGGTCGAAGTCCAAAGTCAGACGTCAAAAAATTTGTAACCAGTGGAGAGGGTTTGTCATGTGAAAGCCCTATCACTTATCATTCAAATTCAAAAGTTGTGACCAGTGCTAAAGTTTTTTTCCCTGCAGGCAGACAGACAATGACAGATAGAAGGACAAACAAAATATTTTATTCTAGGGCATAAAAATGGCTTAATTGTTATTTAGTTTAATTATATTCTCTGCATTTCCTCATTAAAAAAAAAAAATCCCATTTTCATTCGTTAAAAGTTCCATATGCAAGGATATTGTCGCCATAGTTCTGGAACGATAATTAAAAAGTAATTCGATGCACAAATTGTTGCAGCGTTCAATCAATGCAATAATTACTAATGATGTTTGACTCATGCATTTGCGCATATTACGAAAAATGTCGAGAAAATCACGAGTATTGAGTCTGGTGTAGCTTTAATTCTCTCTCAAGGCAAACTCTTGCATTAGGTTAACGACTATCACTTAAAGGGACATGGACACGTTTTGAACTAAAAATGTTCAAATTCTAGATTTCACTGTTTAGTGTTTTGCATCATGTGGTGATATCTCTCGCGTGGCCAACACCAATAAATGTTGATCGCATTTGATTCTTTGATTCTGTGCTCTACGTTCAACCTCGCGTTAATTTACTTGCGTTGTAAATTACTAAAATAAAAGAAAATCAATTGTACTTAAGTTGCGAATGATATCTCATAGCTTTAAATTTGGAAACTTCCTTATTTCAACAGTTTTGGAACAGGTATTGATCATGTGTCAAGAATGAATGTTCAAACAAAGATCTCTCAAGATTATTGTGTCAAGGTCAAAATCACTCAACATATACTACATATGTAGTACTTTATATATATAAACTATTGGTCACTGTGCAAGTCATTTGTTATATGAAGATTAGTGATTAGATGCAGGCCGGGGAGCTTCCATAAGGATGTTAGCCCCTAAGCTTTTGGGCGCAACAGTGCAGGATGCTATAACTATTTACAGGTTTAATACTGATCCAATTGGTGCAAGCATATTACACATTCATTACTGAGCCCTATCCAGTTGAAACATTTTGTGTCAATTCAAATTTTGAAAGGGTTTGGCAGGGACTATATTTCGTGGCGGAAGGATTGATTAATCAAAAAGTCCTAAATCTGCATGAATTTACAATTTCTTACCTTCTGTTTTTCATACCCTTATACGTGTATTTCAGTTTTAAAATTTATGATACAAGTAGCACTGAGCAGTGGCGTACCTTCTTATCGTGTCATTGAGGCAACTGCCTCACTAGAATTTTTGCAATGACACCCCCCCCCCCACCCCTTCCCCCTACAAAAACGTACATTCTTCTATTATCAGATAATGCATAAATGCCACACATTAATTTCAATCAATGACGCAAGCAGTTTTAATAAAGTTAAGGATCAAATTAAAGAGACATGGACACGTAAATTTGAAAGTAAGTTGTTGAGTTACAAGTAAGATACAGCGCTCACAAATCTCCCCTATGTAAACAAGGCTCGAGCCTTGTTTATGTTTACAAAAAGATTGCTCCGCAGAAAATACCATGTTTAAAATGTTTAAAACAATATGAGATGTGAGAAACACTAGGCACTGTTTAATTGTGTTTAGAATGAACTTCTAATTTGAAAAAAAAAATCTGCTTTAAATGGAACGTTTAGTAGCATTATTCAATATGCGTAAGCAAAATCATGGCTCGGGTCTTGTTTACACAACAAAGAATTGTAAGTGTTGTATTTCACTTGGAAGTCAACAGATGACGTTAAAATTTTTCCTAACCATTAGAAATAACTTAGGCAAGCATTGTAAACATTAAAATTTGCAATCTAAAATTTGAACATTTTTAGTTCAAAACGTGCCCATGCCCCTTTAACTTTAGATTGATTGATTGTGTATTGTAAATACGCCCCTTTTGAGAATTTTCCACTCACATGGAACCCATGGGGATCCGGGTTAGAATAGGTCACCAGCATCCCCTTGCGTGTCATAAGAGGCGACTGAATAGGGCGGTCCTTCGGATGAGACCACAAAATCCGAGGCCCCGTGTCACAGCAGGTGTGCCACGATAAAATGCACTCCCTGCTCAAAGGTCCTGAGTGCCGAGCATAGGTCTAAATTTTGCAGCCCTTCACCGGCAATGGTGACGTCTCCATATGAGTGAAAAATTCTCGACAGGAACGTAAAACAATATATAATCAATCAACCTAACATGTCTTGTTAAACTATATCAAATACAGAAAGGTCATTATTTATTTCTGGATCAATTAATACATTGTTACTTCGCCATTTTATATCAACTAAATCTTTTCTTTTTTTATTTTACATCTGTCCATCCTCTCCATGGAGAGAGATTTAACGTTTCTCTGATGAATGCTGTCTTCTATCTTGTTCACAATGGTGACCTTGACCTTTGAAAACCTCTCTCAGGGGCAATTGATTGATTGTATATTGTTAAACGTCCCGCATAGAGACGCGCCATTGCCTGTGAAGTGCTTCAAAAAGTAGGCCTCTGCTCGCGGCGCTTACGGCCTTTGAGCAGGGAGGGGTCTTTATCGTGCCACACCTGCTGTGGCACGAGCCTCGGTTTTTGCGATCTCGTCCGAAGGACCGCCCCATTTATTAGTAGCCTCTTACGACGAGTAAGGGGATACTTGAGGACCTGTTATAACCCGGATCCCCAGGGGCAATAGTTGGATGATCCTCTGGTGAATGCCCTTAAATTGTTTCTATCATGTTCACAAGGTTCTGGACACACACACAGATTAACAGAAATATATATCAAAAGTGAAAGACATGTTTGCTCGAGACCTAACACCTTCTCAATCTCTTTACAGTCTTCCTTGTAATACAAATCTCCGTGTGTCTTCGGATGTCACAGAATGAGAGAGAGGATTAACTAAATCATGTCTTCTTGAATACATCATGATTTCAAGTTATTAAAAAAATGTTCGGGAAATCCCGTCGTGTGCGTCCCTTGGAGTTTAATGTTTAGAATAGCTAGCATGTTTCGAATAAACAGAAGCTTGATTATTTCAGAGAGACAAGTACTCCTCTTTGATGAGAACAACAATATCGATTACAAATATGAAAAGATAACATGTCTAATCAAACTTGTAAGATGTTATTTGAAAAAAAATCTGTCATCGTTCTCTGTGTTAATCTGAAACAAGTACAGTAAATACGAACAGTGTGCTAAAACGAAATCGTCCAGCTGCTGTCTGCCTCATATTACAAATTGGTCTGATGGAAACAAGAGGGGCATCTCCGCTGATCTTTAAACGTTTTTAAATCAGATTTCCCTGTCCTTTGAGGAGGCAATGAAATATTATTATTCCATTCTGAAACAAGACATATAGAAACCCAGAGACAGTAACCCTTACCGCGCGGGCATCTTGATTAACATTCACAAGTGTCTTGACGTCATCGGTATTTTGGTTTTTTTAACCAGAATAATAAGCATACCAGCAAATTGTAATTATATGTCATTACCTGTATTAGTACAACTTTGAACGAATAACAAGAGGCCCACAGGCCCTAACGGTCATCTGAGTAACATAGCCCATATAGAAAGTGTCATATTTTGCATAAAACTTTAACATGGAATCTTTTTCGTCAACATGTTATTGTCTTTCAAAATATGAATATGACCCCAGAAGAGAAAATGGAATTTGAAGCATAATAATCATTTCAACAGGGGCCATAAATTTCAAAATTTTAGTAGAGGGATTCATGGACATAAAAATCAAGCATTTTGTTTTTCTCAAAAATAAGATTTTTTTTTAAAGATTTCATGCATTCTCATTTTATGGCCATATTGACTCCACCCAAAGGCTCGACCCCAGACCTAGGGACCATGAGTTTCATATGTTGATAGAAGGCTTCATGGACATCAAATTCATGCATTTAGTTGGGGTTTTTTTAAATTAATATATTTGGAAGTAGAAAAGAAAATTTTCTAATTTGAAATACCTCTGGTTTACTATTTGATCATATTGGCCCTGACCCAGGGGCGATGAAGTAGGATTTCAAATGGACAACACAATCATGCTTTTATAGTTTTTCTTAACCAGATATTGTAGTAGAGAAAATATTTCTTAAAATTGAATAAAAGTTCACTATATGGTCATATCCCACCACCCTAGGGCCTGAACCCCTGACTCAAGGACCACGCATTTGTGCAATTGATTTAACTTTGGCGGCTTCTGACATGGACATCATAAATAATATGCATTTAGTTTTTCTCAAAAAATATATGAAAGTAAAGAATATTTTCTAAGATTTAAAACATGTTCACTGTATGGTCACATTGGCCCCTCGATAGGGCCTGAACCCCTGACTCTGGGACAGGGAATTTTACTATTTGAGTACTGGTAGCGGGCTTTATGAACAATTATGGATTTAGTTTTCCCACAAAATGTATGGGGTAGAGAAGAGTTTTTTCCCTGCCCCTAGGGGTGCAAGAGTTAAATTTTAAGGATTGATGTCCCCCTTGTCCCAATGATGCTTCATATCAAATTTAAAAATAATTGGAAAAATAGTGATCAAGAGAAGAAAAAAATGTTCAATTGTTAACGCATTTCAGTCTGACCATTTTGGCCCCACCCTAATACCAAACCCCAAGGATTAGGAAATTTACAATTATGATAAATAGATTCCTGCTCATTCCAAATATCCCTTTAGTTTTAAATTGATATCAAGAGAAAGAATATGCTTTTCAAATGTTGTACATATAACACTATGTACCAAGTTTGGCCCCGCCCAAGGGTCACCAAACTAGTACAATTTTGCCCGACCCCTAAGGCCCAAGAGTTGCAAGAATCCTGAAATTTAACATTTTTGCGCCCCTTGTCCCAAAGATGCTTCATACCAAATTTGAAAAGATATCAAAAAGTTAAAAAAAATGTTCGATTGTTGACAGACGAAGACCAATTGCAATTATAGGTCACCTAAAAGTTACATCAAATCGTGTCAGAGATATCGCTTTCGAATTACATTCATGATGGATTTCTAACCCAGTTCCATACCATTCGTGTCGAGTTTAATATGCCAGAAGCTATCATGGATACCATCTACCATTTATTGCATGCATTTGATCGATACCATGGGTGATTGTTGCATGCAACATTCAAATATTTTCATCCTTCTGTAGAGATTTAAACGTATAGCCTACGTGTAAGACATCAGACTATTCTTTTGTACTTTCGACAAATTTATTTTCATGCACCGGTCGGTAGCGTTCGCTTCGTGACAGGAAGGTCATAAGTTTGAGCCCTGCTTGTGCGATGACCGCGTCAAACCTAATAATCGCTCATTCGCTAAAGACTTGGGTTAGAAGTGCCTTTTAAATATGACCTCCAAAACGGATACAGAGGTCCCGTGTTGTGGCAGGCATTGGTATGTGAAAAACCCTTACTATGGCCCAGAGCACTGAACTAAATTTGAGTGGAAAAAATTCTTGAAGGGACATAAAAACAAAGAAATAACCAACTTATTTTCCATTGATGTTCTTGTTAATCAATTATCATCGATAATTAATAGTTCCGGGGATCCGGCACGGTTTACAATTCAAATGGCCAATCTAGAAATTTCTCGAACTCAGTAGTAACATCAGCAACAAGCAAATCAATGTTACCAATTTCCTGAAACACAAACCAATAACTGCAATAAAACCAGGGACTTAAAAACGGTTTCGATTTTTCAATTTTCCTCCAAAGTTCAGTCCAAGTTATACATATATTAGTAGATCTAGGAAATCACAAGTGAATGATAAGTCTTGGTTCTAGATTCCCGATGGTGAAATTTGAAGAAAAAAAGATGTGTTAGTAAAACATTAATGCTCCTGGATTACAACAAAGTGACACTCATTTAAGAGGGGAAAAATAAAAAAAAAAGGTAGATAAAGTCTTAAACTTAACAAATGTGGTACGAATGGAAAGGTCTTTTCACAAAAGATGCACATGCTAAAATGGAAAGTAGTGATTGATTGGCTAATTATTTAATGTTTTACGCCATTTTGGCAATATTTCAGCCATTTCACGGCGGTTAGCTGACCGTAATATTTGGTTTTGAATGTTGAAATTTCCCTGAAGGCCCTCAGTAAGCCTACTCTTTTTCGAACATCAGAAAAGTAGTGCCTTTCACGAATTGAAATATATCTTAATACAATAAAAATGCATCGACGTTCAATATGAATACATTAATTATCTTATTTATAATGAGCCAATCAAAATACGGGATGATTTTCTCATTTAGCCAATCAGATAGCTTGATTCAGTTTAGCGTGCATATTGCTTGCTTCTTCGATTGAAACGATTGTAAAAGATTTTGGTGTCGATGCAGATTTGAGAGTTTTTAATCACAATGTTTCCGAGCGAGTCCGTCTCTGTCTCCAAGCACATTCCACTTATAACGTCAATACATCCCCTGATGCGTCATGGGCACCGCCATTTTGAAGAAGACAATTTCAATGTCACATTACATCAGCGTAAGTTCCAATTTGATTGGTTTATGCAAAATTGAACTCTGAGGTGAACCATAATTCTTCCACGCGACGTATCGAAACCGGGGAGCGGATGGAAGATTTAATTTTAATTAGATTGGCTATAAATGCCCCCGATGTGAATGTATGGAAGTTCTATCTGAGCTGTGTGTGGGGAGGAGGTATCCATACCAGTAAAAGTCGCTTGGCTACTGGACGAAAAGTGGGAGTTTGGAGGTTTTTTCCCGGTTTATTTATTTATTTATTTTTTTTTTTAATTTTCCAAAAACTAGGTCGAAACAAATCTGATTTGTTTGGAAAAACCCACATGAAAGCAGTGTAGGTTACAATTTTCTTTAAGTAGGTCAAAGGTCAATGTAGGGGTCAAAGGTAAAAGATTTTGGTTTCAATGGAAAGAAATACACATACCACATATGGAAGGTTAGAGGGGTTTTTCTCAGACAGAAGGACAGACAGACTGATCAGCCAACAACTATTACATTGTATATGCCCCCGAAACGTAGACATATGCAATTTCAAAGTACGATGTGTGTGTTAATGAGGTGTTCCTACTACACCCCGCTTGGCTTATTATACCCCCCCCCCCCGGCAACAAAGTTGTGGGGGGTATACTGGAATCGGGTTTGTCGTCCGTCCGGGTCCGTCTGTAGACGCAATGGGTTCCGGGCTCTAAATTGTTATCCTGGTTCACCTAAAGAGACCATATTGCACATATGGGACTACCCATGGACGAAGATGTTCCCTATGATTTAATGGGCGTGCAAAAGGTCAAAGGCCAAGGCGCGCCTGGACATGGAAGTAGCAAAAATTGTTTCCGGGCTCTAAATAGTGTTATCCTTTCCACCATAGGAGTAACCAAACTAAGGACTCACCAGGGAAATCTATTGATTGAAGTCAAAAAGGTAGGAAGCGGATGGATGAATAAAATGGTTTCGGGCTCATAAGTGTTATCCTCTGTCCACCGTAGAGTCACCATATCAT
The DNA here is from genome assembly GCA_903981925.1 of Ostrea lurida. NCBI lineage: Eukaryota > Metazoa > Mollusca > Bivalvia > Ostreida > Ostreidae > Ostrea > Ostrea lurida. The sequence continues at coordinate 52,061 of CAJDSM010017616.1, forward strand.
ACATGGTTGTTGGGATTTATTATGGGAACGAAGAATGTTCCCTATTCGATTTTGGGTATCTAAAAAGGTCCAAAAGGTAGCACGAACTTGGACAATGACGTAGCAAAATGGTTATCACGGCTCTAAAGGTACTTCACCTCGACGTCACCATATCCTTACATCTGGATTTATTTTAGGGCGGTCTAGTTGACTTTGGGAGTCTAACACAAGGTACAAAAGGCAAGCCAAATGACGACAATGAGTACAGAACATGGTATTCCGCGGCTTAAAGCTATCTCCTATACAGAGTCACGCATATCATCCATCAAATGAGATATTTTATGGCGACGAGCTTCCTGATTTATGGGGTCAAGCAGTAAAGTCAAGCAACCTTGGACAATGAAGTAGCAAAACTGGTTTCCGGGCTACTAAGTGTTATCCTTTCACCGTAGAGTCCACCACTTACATAATACTATGAAATCTAACTTAGGGACGAATGATGTTCCCTTATCTGATTTGGGGGGTACAAAGGTCGAAGCACACTGGACATCGAAGTAGCAACTTATGAATTACACAGTCCTCTCTAGAGAATTATCTATGCAGAGTCTAGAGATTTACCATATCATCACATATGGTACTCACAATAGAACAAACGATTTTCCCTATAATGCAATTTAGGGTCAAAAGGTCGATGTCAAACCGCATGGACATGGACAAGCTGACGCATTATAGTTTTCGGCTTAGAGCATACATACTGTTCAACCGTAGAATCACCATGTACGACACATCTGAACTGCTACCATGAGTCAAAGACTTTTCACTTGAATTTTGGGTTTCTAAAGGTCAAGCCTCTCCGGACATAAAGGTAGGCAATAATGATTATCACTATTTCAAATTCTGAAAGCACTTAAGGCAATACCCTTCGGGAGATTTGGAGCGTAAGCGGGGGTATCCTTAATGAGCACTTGCTGCAGATATCCTCATTTGTTTATACGTTCTTGAAGTTTGTCATACTTTCATGACATTTTCCCTTTTTTATGAAAATCCATTTAACAAATAAGAAAGCAAGTCTAAAGGTCACGAGCGATATCTTAAGTTGCTACCTTCAAATAACTTTCAACGGTACGAAATCCTAGATTTGGATGTACTTAATTTATATATAAGAAATACTGAATCATAGAAAAGATCCTTTCTTTAGTTTGATAAACGGGATAACGAACTAGTACGGGCACGTCGTTTCTGAAAATAAATATATTTACAGAAACAATATCGTGTCTGTGATTGTGATGCAAAGGTCACATACAATTACAGAAGGGTCTCTGTAAATTATCAATTTTATATTCCGCATCTAAAAAGTATACTGTTTATAGATTCTTTATGTTGATTTCATCGCTAAAGGTCAAATGGCTATCGTTACTTACAAATAGAGAGAGTGAAATACAAACAAACTTATCTTTCATTTAAGATTTTTTGTTGAAATTTATATAAAGGAATATAATTTTTCTGAACTCATTCGAGTCTCATGGGAAATCATATCAGTGGTTGACTTAACACGATTTAAAAGACTTCTCGTGGACTTTGGAGATTGGAGAAATTTGAGGTGTTAAACTTCGTCGATGTATATTCCCGGAGGATTTCATCCCAACCGAATGTGAAAAATTGGCAAATCTCAAAATAACTTGCGGCTTATCAATAGGACAACACTTCCTCTTGCTATTTACTTGTATTACGAAACAATGGCTATACTAGGGCTGCTGGGTTTACCTCAACATAATAAGTATACACCAAATACAGTGTTCAGCGTATCACAGTTATCTTTATAATTTTAAGACTTTGAACTTAGCTAATGAAGTGTGCGAGGATTGTAGAGACACTTAGTCGCTTTGGAGAAAATGGGGGTTATGATTTAGAGAGAGAGAGAGAGAGAGAGAGAGAGAGAGAGAGAGAGAGAGAGAGAGAGAGAGAGAGAGAGAGAGAGAGGAGAAATGTATATATATAGTTCAAATCTAGAGAGATGTATATAGTATATATATAGTTCAAATTTTCTAAATCAAAACTCTATTTCTATTTACAAAAACTAATCAAATCACACTGAAGAAAGAATCCGTAGACTTCTTAAATTAGACATTGCACAGACATTCTATATGTTCATCGAATGATTGCAGGGACACATAGATTTATTTGCAATCAAATAATTGACATCTAATTGAAATTAGCTCATCTGTAAACAATGAACGCACATCATGTAATGCAGGAGAAAATGGCGATTCGATTTTGGATCAAACATTGGAAATTTAAAAGCATTCAAAACGTGACATTCGTGTTATAACGCTATATTTAGATGTTAAGAAACATTAATCAATAATCTTTATCGTCAAAATTACCATTTACTTTTCAACAATTTCACTTTATCAGAGCAGATTATTAATCAACGTCTTCCGTTTCCGGCCATGCGCAGAGCAATCAATCTTACAACCCATTTTATTGTCAAAACATATTGTGTGAAATTAACCTAAGCTTTCAAGAGAATAAATTTAATTGATCTTGGTAAATTTTTAAGTGTTCTATAGAATGCACAGAACACTTGGTTTCCACACTTTAGATTGATTTATATACCAGAATCAAAGTAAAGGTAGAGCCGACTGCGCAGGTAATCCTGGAATAATTGCCAGAGAAAATTGTATTTTATCGGAAAGGCCATAACTTTGATCTCCAGGTTGAAATAAATGTGATGGAATCATAAGAGTGCAAATCACACTCGGATGTCTTTGTCAAAATCAAACTGGTGTTATAACGTCCACTAACCGATGAGGTCTTCAGGAAACCAAAGTTGCAATCTGATAGACCACCGTCCGCAGATTTCAGAACCACCACCATCAATGGCAGCTTTCACCTGATAGGTGAGAAAACTAAATATGTCCATTTTGTCGTAAAGAGTTTTTAACCAATGGATTACCATCGTGGAAGTCTGAACAAGTAAAAACGTTGATCTGCATCACAGTTAAGGCCAATAATCTTGGCTCAAGGTCATGACCTGGGCAACAATTCTATGAAATATTGTTTAAAGCTACAGAGGGTGTCAGGAGTTAGGGTTCCGGACGGACGAACAGACAACGCCATAATATAATACCCCCCGTCTAAAGACGGGCTTATAAAAACCTCATACAATGATCTACTCTGGTATAAAAAAAAACTTTGGTACATTGATTTACTATTATAATGGTAAATCTTTGGATGTTTGACGTGTTTCATAGCAATTGTTAAGCCGTTCTTTATACACTGATTGCTCGGTCTACCTGGTCGGGGACAATGGGCTCACAGAGGGTGCTGCCGGTCGACAGGGGATGCTTATTCCTAGGCAATTGGTTCCACCTTTAGTGTATGTAAGGGTTTTTGTTTACTTAGCTCTTGTTTAGTATCAGAGACTTGCGGGATTTGTCACTGTTTGTTGTTTTCTTCTTTTCACACATAGAAAGAAAGAGAGAGAGAGTATTGTACTCTTTCTGTGGCAGTATGTTAAAACTTGAGTTATAAGGCCCACAAACAGTAAACGGAGGTAGCTTATTCCACAACTGAATCTCATCTCCTCTACCCTATCAGGGAGTGTTGTGGTCCATTTCAGGTTCGCTGTGGTTTCCTGGTAGTCTTTTGTATACAGACATATTTCTTGAAGAAAGACATTATGATTAACACCCTTTCAATAACACAGCGGACTCGGAGACTAATTTTTGAAATGTCAACGTCGTTTACAACAATTTCAAAGTAGCTGATTTTACAGGCTAATTGGCGCCAAGAACGCACCCTGTCAATAACATCCTTTTGACCATTTATCATCTTGCATTCTGTGACGATCAACACGAAATATGACTTTATTAAAACACTGTTAATCCAGACGATCGTAGTAGAGATCATCAACTGAATTACAGCGCAAATTATAAACTGCGTATTTCTCCCCAGGAGAATAAACTTTCATGTGGTGGGTGTATTTAAATGAGTGCCATGCACAGGAAAAATGAGCGAACGGTCAAGAAGCAGATAACAGGGGTAAAGGGAGGTCAAAGGTCAATTTTGATGAGGGTGTATATCCATATTCAGGTGGTAAAGGTGAGTTCAGTACAATACGTTTTGAATTCAATCAGGTTACTGGTTACTTCATGCTACTATACTACATGTATCTGTACAAAAAAGACGGGAAAACTAACGTTTTAACCATGTATTCTTTAATATAGCTTTATTGTTTTCTAATGCTAGATAATTATAGGTGCATTCGGTTAAGCGTCACGATTAACTAGGCTTGTAAATAAATTGTCCAATTTTCTAGAAACACTAGTGTCGCACGCGTGTTACGTGAGTATACTTCCCAGTTTAGCTGGAGTTATTGGTGTTCCAAACATGGCGGACGGAAGTGTAAAAATTGTTTGGACTTTTTTATGCTGTTACGTGCTTGCCAATGAGAGAGTATAAGAAATATAGAATGGGCGATATCTTACCACTTTATTTTTTCTGTGGCCTCTCCATGGGACCATGGCAAGTTTCTCAAACATTCCTTGGAATGTGTTTTACTAAAGAAGAGTGTTTTCAGAGCTCAACTTCAGCAATTGTGGAACTGTGTCGCTCATGAATATTTTAAATGATCGGAAAGGATCCAAACGTTGTTTGATGTATATGATAGAGCATATCATGTCTATCGCTAAGTCATTAATATATCATTATATATGCTCATTCACTTTATATGAACATTTCATGTTGTCAATAAAGACTAGCTTTTCTTACATTCACACACCGCCATATGTAAACAAACCTATCACACTAAACCCGAGTATGTGTCTAAGTTCGATGTCACTGAACATGTGCAAAATTCAACTCTAGTATACAAGGTTGTTGTAATATAAACGCAACCTATAGAGAATGTAAAGTTTAGTGAGGACAAAACAAGATTGACTTTTTATTTTTGTAGGCAAGTAAATCATTGGCCTCCTTGAAATATTATATCGGTTTTTTGCTGATAGCATACGGTCCTATTCGCGAACTACTGTATATAGTGCTGCATATCTCATTCGAAAAGCCACCTCTGATATCGAAACTTTTCGCAATCAACACTTGCAAGCCACTATTCCACTTAGAGTTTTGTATAAAATTCCGAGCTTAATAAATCACTTGAATTTTTGCTTATAATTACTTATTTTCGATTGTTAATTGGATATATACTGAAAATCTAGTTATGACATTACACTATCTTGCTCTGTACATAGACACTCGCGCTTGTATCTAAAAAACATCTATGTAAGTTCTGACACATCAACAAGATTTATCTACGTCGTCCTGCTTAGACGTTTAGAAGGAATAAAGAAACTTCATTAACAGAACCAGCCGATTGCATTGAATATCAAAATGTTCAACCTGTTATATACGACACAGCTTTGATCATACAGCAGCATTTAAAGAGGCAACTAAAACTCATGCTTTTCCCAAAAATCTTCATTTTGCGATCTCCCTCTTCACCCTTATAAATATGTATGTCCACTTTTGTCCCTCGTCCCAAAATACTTTGATGATGGTAAATCCATTCCATACGTACATGTAACGTACACAGGCAGATATACATTTTCCATATATATTGATTCAAATTTATTTGTAAGCGATCGCAGTATTATATAAAACAAATGATCAAACTCGCATTCAAGAAAAATAAGTGAAGGTCTAATTTAGAATTTATAGAAAAATACCCTGTATTGTCTAGTGATGATACTTTTACTTGCCGGAAGCTTCGCATCTACCTTGACAACATAAGCAATCACAGAGCCTCCATAAACATAATTTTTGCTCCATTCTAGCAATCTGCATGTTTTATAGGAAAATTAAAGGCATTCAAACTAGACTTGAAGCCAAAGAACATGTGTACATAATCTTTACTGCTACAGAGAATGCATTGCTCGAATTTTACTTTCTAAATAATTATAATGCATGAATTGAAATTAAAGCCTTTAGTATTATACTGATTTACTTGACCATAATTACATTGTTAATAAAGAATCCATTTTATCATGTAAAAAACCGTTAACATTGTGTAGTATTCGTATAAAGCAAGTATGTAATGCATCTCTGTACTTATGGTAAAGGAGAAAAGATTACAGTATTAGCACAATTTCTCATCTCCAGTTTTTGAAATAAATTGGTATTAGTCTCTTTAAAAATACAACTGCGCAGCCTTACAAATACGCTATGTAGGTGCATTTTAGTTCCCCATTTCAACCAACTTTGGAAAATATTCTCTTTTTTTATTGTCTCATCAGAATCCCAGTGCTGTCTTTATCGTTTCCACATACGCTTTATTAATTGAAACAAACACACTTTTATAAATTAAGCACTATCAATCCAATAGAAAGAAAATACTATGACCCTACCAATCCAACAAATGGAAAACACACAATATTAGTATACAGATGGGGAAACATACAATATAATATGGTCTTAATAGCAACCCTCGAGAAATGATGCAAACAATTTTTCATTTAATTTACTAGGCCCAAAAGTCCAACAAAGAACACACGCTATCGTATGGCCCTGTAACTCAACAAAGGGTAACCAAACGTTAACAGTGTCACATGACCCTGCAACCCAACAAAGGGTAACTAAACAGTGTCACCTGGCCCTGCAACAGTGTCACGTGACCCTGCGATCCAATATATGGTAACCAAACAGTGTCACGTGACCCTGCAACCCAACATAGGGTAACCAAACAGTGTCACGTGACCCTGCATTCCAACATAGGGTAACCAAACAGCGTCACATGACCCTGCAACAGTGTCACGTGACCCTGCAATACAACATAGGGTAACCATTCAGCATCGGCATGGCTTTGTAACCCAATAGAGAGGAACCAAACAGTGTCACATGGCCCTGCAATCCTACAAGGGGTAACCAAACAGCGTCACATGGCAAAAGTAATTCAACAAAAGGTTACAAAACAAAATGGTATGGCCCTGTCAATCCAAAAGCGATGAAATGTGGAAGATAACAAATAGAGATCAATCTCTATGATACAAAGATGAGGACAAGGCAAAACATGGACCCAATAAAATATCTATGTAAGATCAGATCGTCAAGAGGTACATGCTTCATTGTATGTCACATCCCGTCATGAACCCTCTTATCTTTGATCAGGTAACAGAGTCACTCTCGCTCTCCTCTCCTCCTCTCTCTTCTCTCTCTCTCTCTCTCTCTCTCTCTCATCTCTCTCTCTCTCTCTCATTCGTCTCTCTCTCTACTCTAGAGAATTAAAATATCTTCAATCATATTCATCACTGTCTTCTTATTACAGACTATCATCATGTCGTTTTGTGAGTTCTCTATTTAATTTTGTCTACTGCTTATTATCTCCCTTCCCGACCCGTTGATGATACGGGCTCTCTAAGCCGTCATCTGTAAACACGCATGTTACGAAACAGGAGGTCGACCATTTTCATTGTCAAGTCAGTCTTTGATAATTGTCTGGGTGGGGGGTGGGGTCATAGTGCATAGTGTGAACTGGCATTGATGAACTCTTCAAATACCTGTTTCAGGATCAAAACGCATTTTCTGCTCAATATTTCACATTTCACCACTGTGCATGTACAACAAGTATAGTACATTGGATATGGAATCGAACCAAATAGTTTATAACTCAGAAAAAACCCATAAAGGTCTTCTATATCAAACGCTGTGATGGAAATGTCTAATTAACATCAGATACCGTAATGTTGTAACCAGGACGTTATACAAGAAGCCATTATCACGCTGTGATGGAAATGTCTAATTAACATCAGATACCGTAATGTTGTAACCAGGACGTTATACAAGAAGCCATTATCAAAAGTCTATTTTTGTAACGAAGGCTACAACAACACCCTGTATGCTGAACCTGAAGCCGGAAATCTGTTCCCATCTCCATGGAAACAGTTCAATTACTGCATAGTGCGGAAAATGACGTGTTGATTGGCTGAAATCGGACCCGGATGGCATGAAAAAGGAGAATATCACGACGTGTTATTAAGTTTGTCCATTACTGCTCTCATCCCCTAATATGGATAAATAACGTTAATAATGCTATTTTACTGTTTATAAAAAACGAAAAATAGGAGCAAATTTTTGACAGATGTTCTTCCAGTTTCAGAATCACATGATGCTTTTTAACGACACAGGAATTCGCAACATAATGTACAGAGGACATATAGGAAGAAAAAATATCTTCAGCTGATTTCGAAAACTAGATTCTATTCTTTACGAATACCGTAATTCGGACCCCGCATCGACAGATACGGCGCCCTATAGGTTTCACTTTGTCCGTCCGTCCGTCAACACTTCTTGTCTACTCTAAAACTCAAAACCTATACATTGTACATAGCTGAAATTTTGCACACATGTTCATCACCATATGCAGATGTGCATATTGAAATTTGGTTTTATAGGTTGAAAGTCATATTCACACTAAAACTTACAAAATATATACATTGTACACAGTTGGAACTTGTACATTTGTTTAAAACCATATGCATATGCGCATATTGAACTTTGCTGATTTATGGACCATATTTTATTTTACATAGATTTTGTACATTTGTTTATTACATGTACCATATCTAGATATGCATATTGTTTTTTCATTGGTGTTTCTGTCAGGAAAACCTTCATTTAAAAGATTTTGATAATCATATTTTAGACACTTCAACGTATAATCTATACTTTGTACCGAGCTCAAATTTTGCAGATATGTTTATATCACCAGATGCATATGCATATTGATATTCGTTTTATATAGATTAGTCTTTGGGGGGCTAACTCCATTGAGTTTTTCCTAGTTTTTAAAAAAAATCATTTTTGATCTTTAAAAAAATCATCAAAGATTGTCTAGACTACACTTCAATGTATATTATGCATAGCTGAAATTTTGCACATTTGTTTATTACCATATCTATATTTGTGCACATTGAAATTTGGTTTTTTATTTAAAAACAACATAATTTGCCAACACTTTACTATTTTGAACAATTAAAACATATGCCTCAACGGGCCCTCGCTGACTTTGCCAGTGTTCTAGTTGACAAAAAAGCTGCGATATTTCCAAATCTGTGACATGATAATATTGAGCAATGAGTTTATATATACCACTTTATCATCATAAAATGTACATAATTTCGATACATCTGTAACATTCGTTCTACTCATTTCACTTTTAACATGACACAAAGATAGTGAAGATGACATGCTGTCATTACATTATCTTGGACCATCTTACAGTCGCTGCCCGCTAAGAAATGTGTGTGCATATAGCTCTAGTTTATGCCTTCAAGGATCTTAATTTTCCATGGTACACGCGTAAAAAGGAGTCAATTGAAAATTATATTTCAATAGTTAAAGATTTACTATCTTTTCAACTAAGTTTAAAAAAAACAAAACTTATCGCTGTTTTACATATATATATATTAGAAATCGTGTTCGCCACACACTGCAATGAAGAGCTATTACGTGGAACTTAAAAAGTACATTCAGTTTAAA
>CAJDSM010017617.1:0-10933 GCA_903981925.1 Ostrea lurida
CACGAATCTGCACAGACAGACAGACGAACAGTTATTCCTATATATCCCCCCCCAAACTTGTTTGGGGGGGGGGGGGGGGGGGGGTATAAATAACCTCAACACTATGAACTGGCCCCACAATGCCCAGACATTAACATTGTAGAAGATGTGTAGAGAACTGTAAAACTAAAACATTTCTCAAATAGAAAATAGACAGGATCGGATTGACAATGTCTTAGAAACTTGGACCTCTGTGACAACACCATATATAAAATCAATATACATGTACAAGATCACATCAAATTGGCTGCTAGGATTTTAAATTATATCAATTCTAAGATATTTCCAAAGAGACCAACATACTCTTGTCTCCTATATGTATATTCTATCCATGCCCTTCAACATTGAAATCCTAAATCCGCCAATGCTTAATGCAAATTGCAGTGAAAAATTAAAGCTAAATTGATTTCCAAAATATTAAAACACCATCATGATGATATGCAAATGGACCAAATATGATTATTAGATTTCGAATGTCAAAATATTGCAGATATCTAGTGCATGCATCAGTGTTGTAGTAGAGATCTGTGTCACATGATGATGGTGATATAATTTGCTGGACTGGCTATACTGACTGCAAATCTGATTTGCAGGTTGAGATTTTACACAAACACAAAACATCAATTAAAATATACAACAATTTAAATATTTGAAGTTGCAGCATATTCAAACCAAAGTAACTTGTTATCATCTATTCATTTTTCGAATCAATATCGAATTATTTCTATATAGTTTTTTTTATAGAGTGGGTCAACCTTCTCCTATACGTTTAATTTACTAAAACATTTTACACATGAACATCGACTAGCCGTATTTTTTTTTTCATAACATCCGTATATTTCATTCATATAGTATAAATACGAAATATGCAAACAAAGTCAAAAAACAATACAGACTTTTTTTTAATGAACAAAGAGAGAGAGAGAGAAAGAAAGAGAGAGATAGAGTGTAGCTTTTCATGAAAGATTAGGTTCCATCTGTTCCACTTGGCATCAAATATTTCTTATTACCATTTTGTAAAATATAAATTTTTGTGTTTCATAAAAAAATTCAAGTAGGATATTGCAAAACGAATGTCAACAATTTCTCAGTACATTCTTGCTGTATTATATATTAATACTTCAACCAAAGGATAAGGGTATTTCTTGAATACTCTTGTTTATCTCAAGCGATATCTAAAATAAATGATTTTTTCACACTAGCATATTTTACTCAATGGAGACTTGACCCACTCCATGCTTTGAATTTTGGGCGATTTTCGCGAATACGTTATTTTTTACCATGATTTTTCTTTTATTTGAGCACATAAGAAAAGCTTTTTTGAACACTTTGGATTGGTTGTTTAACTAGAATGTAAATTTTCCATTTTCTGGAAAGGTTCAGTTTTAACCCTCTTTGGGCTCTCCGCTCGATAAAGTCACCATCTTCTTTGGGCTAAGCACCTTTATACTACGCAAGACCTGTCGACCGCAGCAATGATGACAAACTAAATGTTTTGTCAATCGGGATGTCGAATGTAATGTTCATCATTTCCAGGCCCATACCCAAAGGGAACGGGTGCATTCGAACCCTCCTGCAAAAAGAAAAATGTACTATTAATGTCAGATTTTATTCTGAATACATGTATTGCTTATTTTAAAATTTTTCTTCGAATTTGAAGAAAACTTGCTGAAGACGCAATTACGGATTGTATTAATCCATGGCCGTTGTATCAGTCAGGACCGTACAACCCTGCAAAATGCACTGTTAAATCAGATTTCATTCTGTACATTGACTATTAACCAATTTGCCTAAAATATCGCACCTCGGCTCCCTCCTCAAAAGTGTGGGTACGGGCCTGATTACAGCTTGGTTTTGAAGAGGGTGCACATCATATTTACAAAGGCTTCAGTTCAAAAATGAATATGCGGAAAGTAATTAATGAGTAACAAGGGGTAAGTGCACCTTCTTTCTATCTTGATTTCGCTAATATCAGGCTCCACTACTATACCAGTGTTACAGAGCAACGAAGTCAAAAAGTAAAAATTGAATTAGAAGGATAAATTTGTTTACCTGAGCCCGAATTACCTACGCAACGTTAACATTACGCCGCTACAAATAGTTCGTTAGGAATTTTTAAAAAATAAGAACATTGACATTGATAGTTAGGTGCTCTGACAACCGAGCTACCCAGGATCCTGGGGCCCTGAATCTCTATAGTCAGGTGCTCTACCAACTGAGCTATCTAGCCACCGGTGATCGAACCCAGCTGACCGCTACACTCCTCCCTCCTTAAATTGTCTTCGTCCTCGAAGACGCACAGCACAGGCTGTTTTTCAAATGTTACAGGAAGGGAGAAAATGCAATGGATCGGACCGGGATTCGAACTCGGACCCTCTGAATATCCAGTCAGGTGCTCTTCCAACCGAGCTATCTGGCCACGTACCGGTATATAATTAAAGGACAATAAAACTAACCCCCCCCCCCACACGTACAATTGACCATAAATCTGTAAATTAAAGTTCAGTTACATAAAAAAATCCGTTCAAAGTCAGGACCCTTCAATCAACTGCAATAATGTATTGTAGCCCTTTCCTTCTTTATCTTTTATATATTCAATCGAGCGAAACTGTTACTTAAGTGTTTTTAAAATAAAAGCTGAGGCGCCATATCACCAACTTTGGACATAATAAAAACCTCCTACCATAGGATGATTGCAAAATTTGACATACTTATGGAGAATGATTGATTGATTATTTACTGTTTTACGTCCCACTCGAGAATATTTCACTCATATGGAGACGAGACCATTGCAGGTGAAGGGCTGCACAATTTTGGCCTATGCTCGGCACTCAGGGTTGAGCAGGGATGGATCTTTTTCGTGCCACACCTGCTGTGACACGGGGCCTCTGTTTTTCCGGTCTCATCCGAAGGAGAAATTATTCCTTTAGTATATCCAGGGGTCGGTGTTCGCCCAAACCTTGATTTGTGTACTCTGTAAAAGATTTATGAGATTGATCACTATTCGTGATCTTCACCTTTCCATCCTTGTAAGAATGACTGAAATGGTTTAGTTGTGCACAGGACTACTTTTTACAGAACTGAAATAGCAATGTAGTTTTAGGAAGGTGTCGTTGACTGAAAAGTAATCTCCATAAATTATTTTGTGAGAGAAAGTTATTTAAAATTCGCCTAGAATAAGACTATCATACGGATTGATTTGAATATTTTCATCACAGCGAATATCACATGTTTTCTGTGCAAGGACGACAAGAAGAATCCTCTGCAGCTTACAAAATCCATTTCATTTTATGCAAGCTAATTTTGTTTTTGCGTAATTCATTGCCAACACAGTCTAACGTAACATGAAAAATAATAATTAAAGTCAAATGAACCATTGCAGCTTTAAGGCATTTTAATATTGCAACCATATTGTATCTTTTGAATGTAACATCTTAAACCGTCCGAAGAAGTCAGATATAGTCTTAAAAAACGCTTAAAAACTTGTTTGTATATACATTGCACCTGTACATTATGTATTATTATTTCCACGAAGCAATAACTCTGAATTTAATTATTGAATATTGCTAGTTATCGAAGGTCGAGAGGGAATGTGCCCCTAGACCCCTTGCCTTAGTCTTGTGCACCCCATTGGAAATCCTGGTACGGCCCTGCTGCATGTGATCAAATTCATGGAACTGCTGCTTTATGACATAATGACCTTATTATCATTTGCTGATTTTTATCCTTGCCATATATTCTGAAGTGGAAATCTGCTATCCAGCGCACGTCCTTATCTATTAGTATATAGGAAGTGCGCCCCCCCCCCCGCGGACTAAGTCAGCGAACTGAAGTTGACGTGCGAAAGATCGGAATCGGTAAGCGGGTAGTAAGGGCCCTAAAAAGTGAGGAATCAGTGGCTGTGATGAAGACTAAAAAATTTGACAAAGTCATTTTAAAAGGAAGTTGGCATGCAAAAGGTTCTGAATACGGTATGGGACCCTTTATAGTGAGTGGCGTACCAAATGCAAGGGCTGTGATATGTAATTGCACCCCTGGGGCCTTAGAGGCGGGGCAAAAAAGGACCAATTTTCAAAAAAATCTTCTTTTCTACAACCACACGTCTAAGAGAAACTAAATACATAGTGATGTAAAGCGATACTCAACCAATAATTGTAAATTTGGACCCCGGGTAAGGGTTCTGAACCTAGGGGGGCCAAACTTGGTATATAGATAAATATGTAAAGTAGCGATATGTGTTCTGGGCTCAAGAGCATTTCCTCATCCGGTGTCACCGTATCATACATATACACTCATGAGACAAAGATCTTTTTATCGAATTTGGGGTCAAAAGGTCAGAGTCGATTGACATCAAAGCAGCAATACGGTTCCTGGCTCTTCGAGCTTATTCTTTCTACTAGAGTCACATATCATACATATTAACTACCAATGCATTGTCAAAGATGTTCTCTATCGAATTTGAAGTCAACGGTCAAGCCGACTGGACATTAATGTAGCATATGGTTTTCATTTAAAATTCTTGAACGGTTAACAACAATCCTTTGTGAGATTGATAATCTTGTGTAATGAATAGAATCATATGCAATTTGAAAGATGAAACATTTAAAGAGAACTACAACTAACTTTCATATTTTCCACGCTAATCCATATAACGTGATCATTAAAATGATAAAAATAATATCGATTCCGACTATTTTGAACAATTTGTAATGCATCACATTAGCTTTCAACTGCGCTGTGAAATCATCGGAGTATGTCTGTTCTTCAAATGACCGATATTTTACATCACATGATTTAGAATGACAACGAAGCTGTTGATGTAGAAAAACTTTAAAAAAAAATACCCCTTATAATGATCCACACTCGCTTTTCAATAGTGGATACCCTATCTCTTAAATTAAGGCAATTATAATCATTACTGCAACAAAAACCCTAGGCTAGCCTTCCATGTCCTGTGCACCATTTCTCTTTGTACTAGAGTGTCGTTCCTTTCTCTCCCTTACATCTGTCAACTCTCGTTTTACATAGATATTGTAAAACCTTTGAAAGAATGGAAAAACATTAATTGTGAGTGTTTATTACCGGTTTAGTGTCGTTTAAAAATAAAAAATCAAATAACTTATTATTATTTTTTGGTCTTATAAGTTTTAATTCTTAAACCTTTGTTAGAGAACTATTTGCTAAAACGTGTTAAAAAAGTTATAAGCCAAAAGTAACAAATAAGTTATTTGATTATTTCTTTTTTAATATACAAAAAAGGAACACTCACAAGTATGTTCCATTCTTTCAAATTTTTTTACAAAATTTGTAACACGGGCGTTGACAGAGATGTAAGGGAGAGAAAGGACCGAAACTCTGTGCAAGAGATGCGTGGACTAGACACATGTTTGTCGCGTTCTCAGATAAAAATAGCACTTACTTAATAGCCTTGCGTGCTGTGTCTGCTCTCATGGCTCATTCGGCAAACCTCGGCTGATTCCGGAATCACATCATAATCTAATCGGCCGAGGTGTCGCGACTGTCTTATGCATATGGCTAAACAGTCATAATGATCACGACGTAATTATATTTTGTGTTACGATTGTATCGTTCTACTCCAACCTATTTTTCCCATAATCTGTAAACATTTTGGTTCATGATATGCATCGACATGCCGAAATGTTTACCATCTGTGCGCATGCGTGTACAGATGTAGTTTTGTGTGTTTTTGTATGGGCCATCAAAAAGTATTAAATTTTTGCGTTTAATATGCGAAAATGTGTCATTTTCGCAAAAAGTCATACTTTCAACTTGTGCAACAGATAAATTAAGGTATGAGAAAATTGTCATTACATGATTTTTTGCGCAAAATGATAGCTGTATTGTCTTCTTAACATGTGAACAAGACTCCATATTGAGACGTAGAAATGCAAATGAGACTCCCTGTGTGGGTTATGATACTCAGGTGACCGTTAAGGCCTGTGGCCTCTTGTTCATATACAGTGCCTATACAACATTTTTCGTAACATAATTCTCAACAACTATATACCACAAGCTACTAATATATCATGCATGAAGCTTTATTTGGTATGAGATGTATTGTTGGATGCATTTTCAGATCATCGAAATCGTATACTTCCATATTGCGAAAGCTTGGATATATTCATAAATAGTGCTTATTATATAAATCATTTCATAACATAATTCTCAGAAACTATGTACCACCAGGCTACTAATATTTTGCATGAAAGCTTTAATATATTAGGCATGATGTATCGTGGGATGCATTGTCAGATTCATCGGACATCTACTACTGTTTAGAAGAGACCTGGAATTTTGTAACCATATTGACCATTTTAATAGGCTTTAGAGCGGGGTATCACAGTTATCATTGGCTCACATATTCATTTAACTTTTACTGATAAATTACTTTATATAATGCTTTACAGACAATGTTTCCCTTAGTATTTATCTTTATGACAGCTACATGTTAATTACTGGACTAGTCATATCTCAAACATTTTGAAATCTCTTAAACCAATAATAAGGCTATTAATTGAATTTGCTAAATTTCAGATGTAAGGTTCAGACAGTGTGTGGGCTGGTTTGATCGTTGAATTGCACCCTTTCCTTAAAATTGTTAAAGCTCTTGCATGTATATTATGATCCACTTCATATTTTCTCTTTACTGAATATATAGATGAAAGCTGCAGGATACAACTGACAGTTCATGTGCGGCACGCTCAGATGGAGACAGATTGTCGGTGGCCTATACTCTACTAAACAGTAAACAGCATAAGTCAAGGTAAGTCAAAAAATATATAAAGCTTTGAAAAGCAGTTATATTTGTAATCTTATAGATGTCTTGAGTTAAAGAAGTTATTTTCTATTTTAATTGACACTTTGTGTAACATTTATTGTCTGTATTTTTAAATCCATTTGGTGCTTTTTCTTAACAAATGGTTCAAAATAAAAGAAGAGCACCGTATACAATTCCTTTGTCTTCATTCAAAAAGTTAGTGGCAGTTAGTCAGAGCGTCTGCCTAGCATGCAGAAGAATGGGTGTTCAATTCCCAATAGCAGTGGTGGGATTTAGAGAGGAGCCCCAGGCCCCCCTTTTAGCTTAATTAATCTCTGAAAGTAACTTTAAAAGCTTCTACAACCGAGAGCTTCCGGGGCGTCGCCCCCTGTGGGGCCGCCACTTCTCATCCCAGACCTTAAGCTTATTGGCTCCTTTTCAGAACCAACCCCCCCCCCTTTCGACAAGATCTGGATCCCCCACTGATAGTGATAGACTTGTGTCTTTAAACAGTATTCACAGCTGTGAACTCTGAAAGGTAGGAAACTAGATCAGAAGTGATTGATTTATATTGTTTTACGTCCAGCTTTAAAATATTTCACTCATATGGAGACGTCACCATTCGCGGGAAGGACTATATAAATTTTGGGCTTGTGCTCGGCGCTTTGACAGGGAGTGGAGGTATTTCGTGGCACACCTAATTGTGACAGGGCACCTAAGTGACAGGGGACCTCGGTTTTGCGGTCTCATCCGAAGGACCGCACCAATTATCGCCTCTTACGAAAGCAAGGGGATGTTGGGGACCTATTCTAACTCGGGTTCACATAGTATAAGCTAGTTTAGAATGGATGAAGTACAGATCGGCCGAATGAAATGGTGTGACGTTGATTGATTATTTCTTGTTTTACGTCCACCCGGAAATATTTCACTCATATGGAGACGTCACCATTACCGAGTGAAGGGCTACAAAATTTAGGCCTTAAGCCGGCACTTAGGTTGCCTTTGGCAGGGGGGAATCTTTTTCGTTGCCACAGCCTGCTGACTGGACCTAGGTTTTTGCGGTCTCATCGAATGAACGCCCCATTTAGTCGCCTTACGACACGCAAGGGGATGCTTGAGGACCTATTCTAACCCGGAACCCCAACGGGACCGTCGAAATGGTTATGAGAAAAAATCTGGGTCAAAATAGTAAGGTCTTGGAAATGATTATGCCACACTTTAATACTTTGCAGTAAAAGGAAACTGAAATACTAACAAACCAACCAAAGAAACTTTAATACATGTAACTTAGCAAACAAAGTGTTGAGCGGTATAGAAACAGTTTTTGATGAGTGGTTTTTTGAGGAAACTCTTAAGAGCGCTTCGTAGTGACAAAACATGTTGATATCAAGAGTTACGTAACATGTTGTTACATGCAAATAACTGCACACATCAAATGTGGTTTGGAATTTTTATCCCCTCGCAACTAGGTGGAGGGATATAGCATCGCTGCCGTGCGGATAGTGTTGTCCGTGTGTGTGTGTCCGGAAACCTTGTAACAAGTTAGAAGCAAGGTATTCATCAGAGAATCATCAAACCTTCCACAAATGTTGCCCATGGAAGAGAGGATGAACCCTTTATTGATTTCAAGGTCAAAGTCATTATGGACTATTGATTAAAATTCTTGTGATCAAGATATAGGACACAACATTCATCAGAGAATCATAATGTGCCCATGGAGAAAGGTGAACCCTATTGCATTTTTCAAAAGTCAAGGTCACTATGGACTTTTGACTAAAAGATAGAGGACACAGTGCTCATTCATCAGAGAATCATCAACCTTCCATAAAATGTTGACCATGAGAGAGGAATGAACCTTATGGATTTTCAAGGTCAAGGTCACTATTTACTATTGACTTAAATTCTTGTGAACAAAGATAGAAACACAGCATTCACAAAGGAAATCGTCAAACCTTCCACAAATGTTGCCCATGGAGAGAAGGATGAACTCTATTGATTTTAAAGGTCAAGGTCACTTTTGCTATTGCCGAAAATCCTTGTGAATAAGATAAAAGAAACAGCATTTATCAGAGAATCATTAAACCTTCCACAATGTTCCTCGTGGAGAGTGGATGTTCTCTTTTGATTTTAAGGTCACTATTGCTTCAATATCTTGGGAACAAGATATAAGACACAGCATTCATCAGAGAATCATCAAACCTTTCACAAATGTTGCCAATGGAGAGGGTAAACCCTATTGATTTTCAAGGTCAAAGGTCACTATGTTTTTTATACGCCCGTCTTCAGACGGGACGTATTATGTTATGGCGTTGTCCCGTCCGTCCGGCGTACAGCGTCCGTCCGAAATAGTTTGTCGGGCCATAACTCCTGAACCTCTTTGTAGATCTGAACAATATTTCACAGAATTGTTGCCCTGGACCTAAGGAAATTCATGACCTTGATCCAATGTTATTGGTCAAGGTCACTATACACATAATAGTTTTAACATGGCAAATAGTTTGTCCGGGCCATAACTCCTGAATCCTCTTTGTAGATTTAAATATTTCACAGAATTGTTGCCCTGGACCTAAGGAAGTGTCATGACCTTGATCCAAGGTTATTGGTCAAAGGTCAAGGTCACTACACTCTCAAGGGTTAAACATTGTCCGGGTCATAACTTTTGACTGATTGCATGGATTGGAATAATATTTCACATAATTTGTTGTCATGTACACAAGAAAGTGTCATGACTTGAGCCATGGTCAAAGGTCAAAATGCACATCGTAGTTTTAACCTTGTCCGGACCATAAGTTTTCACTAGTGCATGGATAAATAATATTTCACAGAATTGTTGGTCTAGACCCAAGGAAGTGTCATGCCATGAGCCAAGGCCACTGGTCAAATTTCAAGGTCACAATGCACATAAAGGGTTTTACTTGTCCGGACCATAAGTTTTAACCGAGTGCATGGATTGGAATAATATTTCACAAAACTGTTGGTCTAGATCCAAGGAAGTGTCGTGACCTTTGTGTCAAGGTCACGTGGTGAGATGTCAAGTCGCAATGCACATAGTGGTTTTAACCTTGTCCGGACCATAAGTTTTCACCGAGTGCATGAATTGGAATAATAATTCACAGAATTGTTGGGTCTAAACCCAAGGAAGTGTCATGATCTTGAGGTCACGGTCACAATGCACATAGTGGTTTAACATTGTTTAGGCCATAACTTTTCAATGAGTGCAGGGATTTCAATATTTCACAGATTTGTTGCCTTAGAACTAAGGATGTGTCATGACCTTGAGCCAAGGTCACTGGTGAAAGGTAAAATGCACATAGTGGTTTTACCACTGTCTGGGCCATGACGGCGGATATGCTACGTTTGCGTTGCTCTTGTTCTAAAGTATACTATAATCTATAATATGTGCCTTTGCTAGTAATTGTTATTGTGCTTGCGCAATATAATTATGTGTTAATCTTGAATTTCTTAAAAGTAATATGACAAAGAGACATTGTCTACAATTTTTTAATGACCATCCCGAATGTAAGTATATGTATTTATGCTATCTTAACGATTCTTCAAAATATTATCGAAACACGAAACTGTCCAGGGGCGGATCCAGAAATTCGAGTTGGGAGGGGGGGGCGCAACATCATATGAGGCAGGGGGTCTGGGGCCCCAGTGGGTCCAGGGCGACCCCAGTGGGTCCAGGGCGAAGCCCTGATGGGGGCCCAGGGGGCGAATCCCCCGAAAGCTCCAGAGTTTTAGAGATTTGTAGGGCTTGAAATTTGTCTCCAGAAGTAGTAATTTCACTATATTTCTGTCATTTTCAATCAATAAAATGACACAAATTTTGAAGGATTTTGAATGGAATATACCTTTTCCCAGAAGAGGGGTCGCCGTGTGTATTTATTAATTTTTCCAGTAAAAAATAAGATTATATATTACACTTGGTAATTTTTTTTTTGGGGGGGGCGAGCCGGGTGCGCACCCCCCCCCCTTAAATCCGTCACTGCTGTCAAAATATACTTCGATAACTAGCAATATTCAATAACCTTAACTTATTTTAGGGGGGGGGGGGGGCGAGCCGGGTGCGCACCCCCCCCCCTTAAATCCGCCACTGCTGTCAAAATCATGTTT
>CAJDSM010017617.1:10958-28202 GCA_903981925.1 Ostrea lurida
CCCCCCCCCCCCCCTAAAATAAATTAAGTGTAATATTGAATATTGCTAGTTATCGAAAGTATATTTTGACAGCAGTGACGGATTTAAGGGGGGGGGGGTGCGCACCCGGCTCGCCCCCCCCCAAAAAAAAATTACCAAGTGTAATATATAATCTTATTTTTTACTGGAAAAATTAATAAATACACACGGCGACCCCTCTTCTGGGAAAAGGTATATTCCATTCAAAATCCTTCAAAATTTGTGTCATTTTATTGATTGAAAATGACAGAAATATATGAAAATACTACTTCGGAGACAAATTTCAAGCCCTACAAAATCTCTAAAACTCTGGAGCTTTCGGGGGATTCGCCCCCTGGGCCCCATCAGGGCTTCGCCCTGGACCCACTGGGGTCGCCCTGGACCCACTGGGGCCCCAGACCCCCTGCCTCATATGATGTTGCGCCCCCCCCTCCCAACTCGAATTTCTGGATCCGCCCCTGGACAGTTTCGTGTTTCGATAATATTTTGAAGAATCGTTAAGATAGCATAAATACATATACTTACATTCGGGATGGTCATTAAAAAAATTGTAGACAATGTCTCTTTGTCATATTACTTTTAAGAAATTCAAGATTAACACATAATTATATTTGCGCAAGCACAATAACAATTACTAGCAAAGGCACATATTATAGATTATAGTATACTTTAGAACAAGAGCAACGCAAACGTAGCAATATCCGCCCGTCATGGCCCAGACAGTGGTAAAACCACTATGTGCATTTTTACCTTTCACCAGTGACCTTGGCTCAAGGTCATGACACATCCTTAGTTCTAAGGCAACAAATCTGTGAAATATTGAAATCCCTGCACTCATTGAAAAGTTATGGCCTAAACAATGTTAAAACCACTATGTGCATTGTGACCGTGACCTCAAGATCATGACACTTCCTTGGGTTTAGACCCAACAATTCTGTGAATTATTATTCCAATTCATGCACTCGGTGAAAACTTATGGTCCGGACAAGGTTAAAACCACTATGTGCATTGCGACCTTGACATCTCACCAGTGACCTTGACACAAGGTCACGACACTTCCTTGGATCTAGACCAACAGTTTTGTGAAATATTATTCCAATCCATGCACTCGGTTAAAACTTATGGTCCGGACAAAGTAAAACCCTTTATGTGCATTGTGACCTTGACATTTGACCAGTGCCTTGGCTCATGGTCATGACACTTCCTTGGGTCTAGACCAACAATTCTGTGAAATATTATTTTAATCCATGCACTCAGTGAAAACTTATGGTCCGGACAAGGTTAAAACTACGATGTGCATTTTGACCTTTGACCATGGCTCAAGGTCATGACACTTTCTTGTGTACATGACAACAATTATGTGAAATATTATTCCAATCCATGCAATCAGTCAAAAGTTATGACCCGGACAATGTTTAAACCATTGAGAGTGTAGTGACCTTGACCTTTGACCAATAACCTTGGATCAAGGTCATGACACTTCCTTAGGTCCAGGGCAACAATTCTGTGAAATATTTAAATCTACAAAGAGGATTCAGGAGTTATGGCCCGGACAAACTATTTGCCAATGTTTAAACTATTATGTGTATAGTGACCTTGACCAATAACATTGGATCAAGGTCATGACATTTCCTTAGGTCCAGGGCAACAATTCTGTGAAATATTGTTCAGATCTACAAAGAGGTTCAGGAGTTATGGCCGGACAAACTATTTCGGACGGACGCTGTACGCCGGACGGACGGACAACGCCATAACATAATACGTCCCGTCTGAAGACGGGCGTATAAAAAACAATAGTGACCTTTGACCTTGAAAATCAATAGGGTTACCCTCTCCATTGGCAACATTTGTGAAAGGTTTGATGATTCCTCTGATGAATGCTGTGTCTTATATCTTGTTCCCAAGATATTGAAGCAATAGTGACCTTAAAAATCAAAAGAGAACATCCACTCTCCACGAGGAACATTGGTGGAAGGTTTAATGATTCTCTGATAAATGCTGTTTCTTTTATCTTATTCACAAGGATTTTCGGCAATAGTCAAAAGTGACCTTGACCTTTAAAATCAATAGAGTTCATCCTCTCTCCATGGGCAACATTTGTGGAAGGTTTGACGATTCTCTGATGAATGCTGTGTTCACTATCTTGTTCACAAGAATTTAAGTCAATAGTAAATAGTGACCTTGACCTTGAAAATCCATAAGGTTCATCCTCTCTCCATGGTCAACATTTATGGAAGGTTGATGATTCTCTGATGAATGAGCACTGTGTCCTCTATCTTTTAGTCAAAAGTCCATAGTGACCTTGACCTTTGAAAATCAATAGGGTTCATCCTTTCTCCATGGGCATCATTATGATTCTCTGATGAATGTTGTGTCCTATATCTTGATCACTAGAATTTTAATCAATAGTCCATAATGACCGTTGACCTTGAAAATCAATAGGGATCATCCTCGCTCCATGGGCAACATTTGTGGAAGGTTTGATGATTCTCTGATGAATACCCTTGCTTCTAACTTGTTCACAAGGTTCCGGACACACACACACGGA
The DNA here is from genome assembly GCA_903981925.1 of Ostrea lurida. Lineage (NCBI taxonomy): Eukaryota > Metazoa > Mollusca > Bivalvia > Ostreida > Ostreidae > Ostrea > Ostrea lurida. Next base: position 13,525 of record CAJDSM010017617.1, read on the forward strand.
CACACATCCGCACGGCAGCGATGCTATATCCCCTCCACACCTAGTTGCGAGGGGATAAAAATTCCAAACCAACATTTGATGTGTGCAGTTTCATTGCATGTAACAACATGTTACGTAACTCTGATATCAACATGTTTTGTCACTACGAAGCGCTCTTAAGAGTTTCTCAAAAAAACCACTCATCAAAAATGTTTCTATACCGCTCAACACTTTGTTTGCTAAGTTACATGTATTAAAGTTTCTTTGGTTGGTTTGTTAGTATTTTCAGTTTCCTTTTACTGCAAAGTATTAAAGTGTGGCACTAATCAATTTCCAAGACCTTACTATTTTGACCAGATTTTTTTCTCATAACCATTTCGACGGTCCCGTGGGGTTCCGGGTTAGAATAGGTCCTCAGCATCCCCTTGCGTGTCGTAAGAGGCGACTAAATGGGGCGGTCATTCGGATGAGACCGCAAAAACCTAGGTCCCATGTCACAGCAGGTGTGGCACGAAAAAGATCCCTCCCTGGCCAAAGGCCCTAAGTGCCGAGCATCTAAGGCCTAAATTTTGTAGCCCTTCACCGGTAATGGTGACGTCTCCATATGAGTGAAATATTTCCGGGTGGGACGTAAAACAAGAAATAATCAATCAGTCACAACCATTTCATTCGGCCGATCTGTACTTCATCCATTCCTAAACTAGCTTAATCATATGTGAACCCGAGTTAGAATAGGTCCCCAACATCCCCTTGCTTGTCGTAAGAGGCGACTAAATGGTGCGGTCCTTCGGATGAGACCGCAAAACCCGAGGTCCCCTGTCACATTAGGTGCCCTGTCACATTAGGTGTGCCACGATAAATATACCTCCCTGCTCAAAGCGCCGAGCACAAGCCAAAATTTATATAGTCCTTCACCGCAATGGTGACGTCTCCATATGAGTGAAATATTTTAAAGCTGGACGTAAAACAATATAAAATCAATCACTTCTGATCTAGTTTCCTACCTTTCAGAGTTCACAAGCTGTGAATACCTGTTTAAAGACACAAGTCTATCACTATTCAGTGGCGGATCCAGGATTTGTCGAAAGGGGGGGGGGGGTTGGTTCGTTGAAAAAGGAGCCAATAAGCTTAAGGTCTGGGATGAAGCCAAAGTGGGGCCCCAGGGGGCGACGCCCCCGGAAGCTCTCGGGTTGTAGAGCTTTTAAAGTTACTTTCAGAGATTAATTAAGCTAAAAGGGGGGCCTGGGGCTCCCTCTAAATCCGCCACTGCTATTGGGATTTGAACACCCATTCTTCTGCATGCTAGGCAGACGCTCTGACTAACTGCCACTAAGCTTTTGAATGAAGACAAATGAATTTGTATACCCGGTGCTCTTCGTTTTATTTTGACACATTTGTTAAGAAAAAGCACCAAATGGATTTAAAAATACAGACAATAAATGTTACACAAAGTGTCAATTAAAATAGAAAAATACTTCTTTAACTCAAGACATTCTTAAGATTACAATATAACTGCTTTTCAAAGCTTTATATATTTTTTGACTTACTTGACTTATGCCTGTTTACTGTTTAGTAGAGTATAGGCCACCGACAATCTGTCTCCATCTGAGCGTGCCGCACCATGAACTGTCAGTTGTATCCTGCAGCTTTCATCTATATATTCAGTAAAGAGAAAATATGAAGTGGATCATAATATACATGCAAAGAGCTTTAACAATTTTAAGGAAAGGGTGCAATTCAACGTCAACCAGCCCACAACACTGTCTGTAACCTTACATCTGAAATTTAGCAAATTCAATTAATAGCCAATATTATTTGTTTTAAGAGAATTCAAAATGTTTGAGATATGACTAGTCCAGTAATTACATGTAGCTGTCATAAAGATAAATACTAAGGGAAACATTGTCTGTAAAGCATATATATTAAGTAATTATTCTGTAAAGTTAAATTAACAAGAAATATGTGAGCCAATGCTAACTAGTGATACCCCCGCTCTAAGCCTATTAAAATAGTCAATATAGTTGTACAAAATTCCAGGTCCTCTTCAAACAGGTAGTAGATGTCCGATGAATCTGACAATGCATCCCACGATACATCATGCCTAATATATAAAGCTTCATGCAAAATATTAGTAGCCTGTGGTACATAGTTTCTGAGAATTATGTTATGAAAAATGTTATATAATAAGCACTATTTATGAAAATATCCAAGCTTTCGGCAAATAGGAAGTATACGATTTCGATGAATCTGAAAATGCATCCAACAATACATCATACCTAAATAAAGCTTCATGCATAATATTAGTAGCTTGTGGTATATAGTTGTTGAGAATTATGTTACGAAAAATGTTGTATATGGGCACTGTATATGAACAAGAGGCCCACAGGCCTTAACGGTCACCTGAGTATCATAACCCACACAGGGAGTCTCATTTGCATTTCTACGTCTCAATATGGAGTCTTGTTACATGTTGAGACAATACAGCTCATTTTGCGCAAAAATCATGTAATGACAATTTTCTCATACCTTTCTCAATTTTCGTTGCAAAGTTGAAAGTATGAACTTTGCGAAAATGACACATTTTCGCATTTAAACGCAAAATTTAATACTTTTTGATGGCCCATACAAAAAACAAACAAACTACATCTGTACACGCATGCGCACAGATGGTAAACATTTCGGCATGTCGATGCATATCATGAACCAAAATGTTTACAGATTATGGGAGAAAATAGGTTGGAGTAGAACGAAATACAACTCGTAATACACAAAATATAATTTACGTCGTGATCATTATGACTGTTTAGCCATATGCATAAGACAGTCGGCACACCTCGGCCGATTAGATTATGATGTAGATTCCGGAATCAGCCGAGGTTTGCCGAATGAGCCATGAGAGCCAGACACGCACGCAAGGCTATTAAGTAAGTGCTATTTTTATCTGAGAACGCCACAAACATTGTCTAGTCCACAAGCATTCTCTTGCACAGAGTTGTCGGTCCTTTCTCTCCCTTACATCTCTGTCAACGCCCGTGTTACAAGATTTTTGTAAAAACTTTGAAAGAATGGAAAAACACTACTTGTGAGTGTTCCTTACTTTGTAAAATATTAAAAAAGAAAATAATCAAATAACTTATTTGTTACTTTTGGCTTATAACTTTTTTTAAAACACGTTTTTACGCAAAATAGTTCTCTAACAAAGGTTTAAGAATTAAAACTTATAAGACCAAAAATAATAAATAAGTTATTTGATTATTTTATTTTTTAAAGAAATACTTTACAAAGTAATAAACACTCACAATTAATGTTTTTCCATTCTTTCAAAGGTTTTACAAATATCTTGTAAAACGAGAGTTGACAGATGTAAGGGAGAGAAAGGAACGACAACTCTGTACAAGAGAATGGTGCACAAGGACATGGAAGGCTAGCCTAGGGTTTTTGTTGCAGTAATGATTTATAATTGCTTAATTATAAGAGATAGGGATATTCCCAATCTTGAAAAGCGAGTGTGGATTTCATAAGGGGTATTTTTTTTTAAAGTTTCTACATAACACGTCTGTTGTCATTCTAAATCATGTGATGTAAAATATCGAGTCATTTGAAGAAACATGAATTCCGGATGAATTTCACAGCGCAGTTGAAAGCTAATTGATGCATTCAAATTGTTCAAAATAGTCGGAATCGATATTATTTTTATCATTTTAATGATGCGTATTATAAATAGCGCTTGGTGAAAATATGAAAAGTTAGTTGTAGTGTCTCTTTAACATGTTATCATCTTTCAAAATATGCATATGATTCTATTCATATACACAAGATTATCAATCTCACAAAGGATGTTGTTAACCGTTCAAGAATTTTAAATGAAAACCATATTGCTACTTTAATGTCCAGTGCGCTTGACCGTTGACTTCAAATTCGATAGAGAACATCTTTGACCCATGGCCATTGGGTAGTTATATGTATGATATTGTGACTCTAGGTAGAAAGAATAATGCTGAAGAGCCCAGGAACCGTATTGCTGCTTTGATGTCCAATGCACTTGACCTTTTGACCCCAAATTCGATAAAAGAAAATCTTTGTCTCATGAGTAGTATATGTATGATACGGTGACTCTAGGTAGAATGGATAATGCTCTTGAGCCCAGAAACAATATCGCTACTTTACATATTAATACTATATACCAAGTTTGGCCCCGCCCTAGGTTCAGAACCCTTACCCCGGGGTCACAAAATTTACAATTTTGGTTGAGACCTTCCTGCTTTACATCACTATGTATTTAGTTTCTCTTAGACGTGTGGTTGTAGAAAAGAAGATTTTTTGAAAATTGGTCACTTTTTGCCCCGCCTCTAAGGCCCCAGGGGTGCAATTACATATCACAGCCACTTGCATTTGGTACGCCACTCACTATAAAGGGTCCCATACCGTATTCAGACCTTTTGCATGCCAACTTCCTTTTAAATGACTTTGTCAATATTTTTTAGTCTTCATCACAGCCACTTGATTCCTCACTTTTAGGGGCCACTTACTACGCTTACCGAATTCCGATCTTTCGCACGTCAACTTCAGGTTCGCTGACTTAGTCCCGGGGGGGGGGGGGGCTAATAGATAAGGACGTGCCGCTGGAAATAGAGAGCCTTTTTCCACTTCAGAATATAATGCCAAGGTATAAAAATCAGCATGAAATATGATAAGGTCATTAATGTTTATCAGCAGCAGTTCCCATGAATTTTGTAACCATGCAGCAGGGCCGTAACCAGGAATTTCCAATGGGGGTGCACAAGACTAAGGCAAGGGGTCTAGGGGCCAATTTAGCCCCCCAGCTAGTCTAGAGTTAGCCCTGGTAGGGATTCAGGGGAGAAGTCCCCGGAAGCTGATAGATTTTAAGCATTTTCATAGGGTATGGAGGCCTCCAGATGATCCAGGATGAGTCTTGTTAGTGGGTCCAGGGGGCTTCGCCCCCGGAAGCTGANCAGACCTTGGTAGGGGGTTCAGGGGCGAAGTCCCCGGAAGCTGAGAGGTTTTGGGATTTCATTTTGAAATGGGGGGTGCACATGCACCCAGTGCACCCCCCCCCCCCCCGGTTACGGCCTTTTGTAAGTTGTTGTCCTCAAGGGTTTCTCTCTCAACAGAATACATTGTGGTAACCTCCCAAGTTTTCTAAAAACTTGAACCTTTATATCAAGTGTATCAATAATCATGTCTTGAAACAGGATCATTTGCAGTTCTTGTTTGTCATATGGGAAAATGTCACCATTTGAACAGAAAATTATATGAAAAGGTATACAATTCTCAAATATAAAATATATGAAAAGGGTGGGGGTCTGCGATGTCAGCGGCACGTCCCTACCCATAAAATTATGAAGCCCCCCTCCCCCTCCGTGGACTTACTAGTAGTCAATATTTTTGGAGTATTGGTGTAAAATATTCGAGTCTTTCTTTGAAATAGATATTTTCGTCGCACCACAGCCACTCAATATTTGGTATATTACTTCATCTAGGGGTCCCATACCGCGCTTACCGAATTCAGACCTTTTGCAAATCAACTTCCTTTTTTTTTTTTAAATGACTGTCAATATTTCTGAGTCTAATATGTCCAACTGCATATCGCAGCCACTTGACATTTGGTATATTATTACTTCAGCTAGGATTCATAACTGACTTAGTCAATATTTTTGAGTCTTATTGTGAAATATATTTTGTCGCACTTTTCGAGCGGAGTATCCTCAGTGAGCAGTAGAGCGGGGTATCTCATGAGCAGTAAGAGCGGGGGTATCCTCAGTGGAGCAGTAGAGCGGGGTATCCTCAGTGAAGCAGTAGAGAGCGGAGTATCCTCAGTGAGCAGTAGAGCGGGGGTATCCTCAGTAGCAGTAGAGCGGGGGTATCCTCAGTAGCAGTATAGAGCGGGAGTATCCTCAGTGAGCAGTAGAGCGGGGGTATCCTCAGTGAGCAATGTGCATTGCAATATTTTTCAATAAGAACATTTGACCCTTTCAGCCATGTACTTCAATTATCACATGCCTTTACACTGGTTTAGTGTTTCGGCAGTATAGGGCGAGGTTATGATGATGAATAGCTCGAACCGTAGCTGCTTGCAAATCCGCCTCATCAAAAGTCAATTTGCACATTACAATTAACATGTGGTTTGATTACTTTATAATTGATGAATTGAGCAATTCGCTTAATCTCTTTTTTAAACGTCTTTGACTCCCTGGAAGAGCCTTTGAGCAGGGAGGGGTCTTTATCGTACCACACTTGCTATGACACGGGGACTCGGTTTTTGCGGTCTCATCCGAAGGACCGCTCAATTTAGTCGCTTCTTTAAGTACTTACGCTTTAAATAGGGTTGCATATATAGGGACAAACACAAGGGGTATACTCCGTTTTTGTTTGGGTTTTTTAATTTGAATCTGATAAATAAGTGGGTCGATTTTTAAAATTAATTTAATTATTGCTAGTTTTTCATTTTGAGGGTTTGTTTTGAATTCTTTAACAATTTCTGGAAGTTTTTCTACAGCATTGCATGGTTTTTTTCTCATATGGCGTAGTAAATCCCTGAAACAGGATTATGTACACTGAAATGCGTTCCAAATAGTTTGATGTACTTTTGTTTTTAAATCCATGATGCGAGTTGCCTCAAATCACTTTCCTTTATACCCCGTAGTGCCCAAAGAAGTAAGTAATATTTATCAAAAGTCGGCAATATACAATTCTAATGCAATTGTTTTGTAATATGTATTTTGATTGGCTAATGCACTGATATCTGAGACGGTTAAATTAAGCTGTTGGTGAGTATAACAAGGCGCGTATGAATACATTATGTAGTACGTTTATATTAACGACAGGAATTCACACTGAAATAAAAGTACACGTGTACGATGTAAACATAGATAATACAAGATGCGGACTGAAACGTTTCCCGTCGACGTACTTTTTGTAAAGTGTACATACACTTCAATAAGTATGCCGACACGAAGCGGCATCGTCCATACCTTCATGTAGGTTCAGAAAAGCAATTTATTCCATACGTAACACCTTTATAAATATTGCATTACACATAGACAGTATAAAGATACTGCGGAGTTTTTGTTTGGTTTGTTTGTTTTTTAAATTTAGTATTTTACCATGGCACCTGATCCTGCTTTCGCTTTTGTCGGAGGTCCGTGTTGCCCTACACTAGATTTTTGGATATATGTTTTTGGGACTATGATTACGTTTAACACATTGTTTACTTCGCCAATTTATATTCAACAGTTACAGGGGTTTGGAAAGTGATCCCACCTTGGGTACATCCACACGTAGGTGGTACCCCATGCAACCCAAAACTAAGGACGGGAAATGATAGTATGGGTATGGGTATCCTACATGTATATCACACGCACAGTCCATCATTTTAATTTACCCCTTCACATACCCCTTTTACCGGGATAAATTTTTTAGCACTTTAAATACATGTATTCTCACAGAGTCCCCCCCCCCCCCGACACGTACCTGGTCAGGTACGGTACAATGTATTTGGTGAGTCAGCTCAAAACAGGGCGGGAAATGATAGTCAAAGGAGTACCCTAACTCTTTTCATGGACTCTTTCAAATGTTGTTTTTAACCCTGGTTATGACCATATGAGAAGTAAAATCCAGTAATTCCATGTGAGTTTAATTGCCCTCAAAGGCGTACGATCTACCTCTAAGTTTGGACTTGAGATGCATAACTGTGACAATAAAACTGCTCAGGTGAGCTAAAATGTTCAATAAGTTATTAATCACAATTAACAACCTGTATATAAATTGATTTAAAAATTATAGATTTTGATCGATTATTCGCTAATTTTGTATTCACTGTTCTTTCATGAATTTCCTTATTGGCATCTATGGAATTATTGTCTGTTAGTTGCTACTAGCTTCAGGCTAGTCGACAGAATTGATGAAAATTCATAATAATATTTCATAGAAATAACATTTGGCGAATGTTTTGTGCTGTAGTTCTGTCTACAAGACATCCCCATTCTTGATATTGATTTAAATTTTTAAAATTGTGAAATAGCATACGATAGACTCTTTTTCAGATAATCGTACATGTGAATTTGTTTAGAGAAACACTTGTTATAAATTCCATCATTTTTTAAAGTATTGCTCTCATATAGGGATTGTACATGGGAAGTTTCCTTTAACAAGGTGCAGCTGCATTGTTTAGGTACCGTATTAATGTATTGTGAACTAATTAAACATTGATGATCTTCGCCGTTCTTTCATTTTATTGCAATACATTCAATTTTAATGTCTTTGATTTTTAGAATAGTTTGTTTAGTTTCTTATTTTAATATGTAGTTGATGTTATCGAGAAGACCGCGTATTGATTTCCAGCTGTTTTATACTTGTTTGTGGTAATATTTGCATGAATAATTTTCTGTGCAATTTATCTTTCACGCCAAAGTGCAGCGACATGGTTTTTGTTATGTATATACAGGTACTGACAATTTAGTCACATATATAAGTACATGTAGATATAATAGATTAACAGTGGGGATTTAAGGGAGAGAGAGAGAGAGAGAGATTCACATTCCGACTATATCAGATGCACATTCCGACCTTAGACTATATCAGATGATACAGATACTGCAGTGGAGGTCTGTTTATTAAATATAAAGGCAAATATAACGAACAGTGATCAATCTTGTAAGTCCTAAATAGGTTTGGACAAACACAGATCCTTGGACACACCAGAGGTGTAATGAAAAAGTTTGGATGCAGTTGTACGAAATGTGAATTTGAAATATGCTGGAATATAAGACTGAACTTTTTTATGACGAAGAATGCCGCTTATGATTACGGCATCTATTCGTTATTTGTTAGTAAATTTGAGTTTGAGGAATGGCAAAATGATTCGGAAGGAATACTATCCATAATCCGCATAACTACATGTATAGTCATAGAATTCAGTGTATACTCTGCCTCTGGGTTGACAATAGGATAGCGTATTCATAAGTGAAAACTCACAATGTAACAGAGTAAAGTGATGACCTAATTGTCGGTTGACGTAAGGTGCAAGTAAATCAAGTGTATACTTGATATTTCATACATGATGTCCATGACTACGTTAACGTCTTTGTGTATTTGGAAAATTCACGTTATTCCCATGTGGACCAGTCAGATTCCCTGTATTGTGTACGTTGTCGTTTCATTGATATGGAAATGTGATCTCGTTGTCTACGAAAAGGGTACTTGAAGTTGGATTGTTTGTCTAATGCTATTTTTTGTAGAAATGATCAGGGGAATTTAAATGTTTATTTTAAAAAATGGTTACCACCATTATTTATCTGAAATCTGTGTCCCGATATTCTTTCATTCAGTGACCACTTATCATATAAAGAATCTCGTTTTAAGTCATCATTTCGCAAATTCCACGGTCGCTATAATGACCTTGTTTGCGATTACAAATTATCACTAAGTCATAAGTTGACTGCTTTGTTTCATACTCTTTGTTATACTGTCATTTTCGTGCTAGATTTGACAAAAACTTCAAAAGTTTACATCTGAATTAACTTTGGGATATTGTTGCATATCACGTGAGAAAGAATCCTATTGATTTTTAGAAAAATCCGGCCAAGGTCAAGGTCACAGTGACCAAAAAACTTTGAAAAAATCTGAAAACATGAGGTTTCCGGACGATTACTCCAAAACGCTACTTCTGATTCAAATGAAACTTGAGAATCTTGCTGTATATTAAATGAGTTAGAACCCTATTGATTTTTGGACAAATCCGTCAAAGGTCAATGTCACAGTGACCAAATAACTTTGAAAAAAAAATTGAGAAAATGAGTCCGAGCAAGAACTCCAAAAGTTTACATCTGATTCAATTGAAACTTTGAGATATTGTTACTCATCAAGTGAGTAAGAATCCTATTTCCGTCCAAGGCCCACGGGCCTCATGGCTCACGTGTACGGACGATTTAATGTCAATATTCATAACTCTTTACTCGAAAACATTTTCTTAAGATATATATAACAAAAGTTGTTTAGTTTTACTAAATCTATCTTACCGTATCAGATATAGGCCCGCGGTCCTATTGGCTCACCTGTACGGACGATTTAATGTCACTATTCATAACTCTTTACTCGAAAATATTTTGTTAAGACATTTTTATAACAAAAGTTGTTTAATTTTACTAGGTCTATCTAACCGTATCAAAATATAACCCCACGTGCCTTATGGCTCACCTGTACGGACGATTTAATGTTACTATTCATAATTCTTTACTCGAAAGCATTTTGTTAAGGCATGTAGGCCTATAACAAAAGTTGTTTGGTTTTACTACATCTAACTGTATCAGGTTATAAGCCTGTGGGCCTCATGACTCACCTGTACGGACGATTTAATGTCAATATTAATTCATAACTATTTAAATAAAAACATTTTGTTAAGAACATAGTAATAGCAAAAGTTGTTTAGTTTTGCTAGGTCTATCGAACCGTAATCATAAAGGCCTGCAGGACTAATGTCACTGTACAGACGATTTAGTGTTGCAATATGATAATTTTTTACTCGTAATATTCTGTTAAGACATTTTGAATAAAAGTTGTTCAATTTCGTGAGATCTATAATTATGATGTTAAAATACGCCCAAGGGCCTCATGGCTCACCTGCTCAGACCAAAAAAAAAAAAAACTTCGAAAATGTTACCTGCAACTCGGTATAGTATCTCTGATGCCTTCTGATTTTTATTGAATAATTCAAAAGGATTGGGCAACAGGCATAGCCTATAAGCCTCTCTCCAATGCCCTATGCAGGTTATGATGGATTGTTGCCACGTAAATATGGGAAGTACATGGTGGAGAAGCTGAAATCGTCCCGTATGTCACAAAGTTTAGTTGATTAAGTTTGCCATTAATGTCTATGTTCATAAAATATCCAAGTACAAAGCATACATGGAAGACTCTTTGATGTTTTCTATTTCTAGTTAGCTTGGAAATATCGAATTGACATATAAAAGAAAATGATTATTACTAATAGATGAAACGTCGTCAATATATCGAAATTTCGAATATAAATTGGCGAAGTAAACAATGTGTTAATCGTAATCATAGTTCCACAAACATATATACAAAGTCAAGTGTAGGACAACACGGACCTCCGACAAAAACAAGCAGGATCAGGTGCCATGGAGGAGTAAGCATCCTCTTCTGACCGATCACACCCGCCTGGAACCCTTAGTTGAAACAAAAGTAAACGGGATTACCCGTTGTCAAATTCTAGTACGAAAATGATAGTCTACAAAAAGGTATGAATCAAATCAGTCAACATATGACTTCATAATAATTAATCCCAAACAAGATCATTTATAGCGACCGTAGAATTTGCAAAATAATGACTTTAAACGAGAATCGTTATAACCTTCCAACATCAAACTTTTTAGTTAGTAGTTGACCTCGCTTTAAAAAGTCCTCATACGCATGACATGCTCTTGCGTATCTAATCAACTGGAGAGACATACACACCATAAGCAAATGATAGTGGTACATTACTATATTTAAAAAGGAAAGTTGACGATTGCAAAGTTAAAGTCATCACGTTTATCATATAATATGGGTCAGTCTGCCATTAGAGTCAATATTAAGTAAAATATCCAAATATGAAAGCATATGTCGGAATCTGTGGTGTCCTTTGTTTTGAGTTCGTCGAATAAAAGGTCACCGCTAGATATTTATTTTCTTCATGTTGAAGCTTTTGAATGAATTCTGCCTCTGTATCTCACTTGTTAGCTCACCTGTACCGAAGGTTCAAGTAAGCTATTCTGATCGCCTTTTGTCCGTCGTCTGTCAGTCCGTCCGTCCGTCCGTCTGTCTTAACTTTTCACATTTTCGACTTCTCAATAACCGCTGGACCAAATTCAACCAAACGTAGTACAAATCATCATGAGGTAAAAGAGATTCAAGTTTGTTCAAATGAAGGATCAGGCCTCCATCAAAGGGGAGATAATCACGAAAATGCAAAAATAGGGTGGTGTCATTTAAAAATCTTCTCAAGAACCACCGGGCCATAAAATCTTAAATTTATATGAAAGCTTTCTGATATAGTGGAGATTCAAGTTTGTTCAAATCATGGCCTCTGGGAGTAGGATGGGGCCACAATAGGGGATCAAAGTTTAACATGCAAATATAAAGGGAAATCTTCTCAAGAACCATTGAACCAGAAGAGAGGATCTTCCTGATATAGTGGATATTCAAGTTTGTTCAAATCTTTCCCCCCCAGATGTAGGGTGGGGCCAAAATGGGAGAGGGGGTCAAAGTTTGATATAGGTTTATATTGGGAACTATCTTAAAAAATCTTCTCAAGAACTGCAAGTGCAAAGTTTACCAAATCATTGTATAATGAATATTCAAATTTGTTAAAATGGTGGCCCCCGGGATTAGGATGGGGCCACAATAGGGGACCAAAATTTAACATAGGTTTATATATATCTTTAAAAATATTCTGCTCAAGAACAGTAAGTGCACAGTTTGCCAAATCAACATGGAAGTATTATTGTATGGTTTAGATTCAATTTTGTTCAAATGGTGGTCCCCGGGGTCAATATAGGGCCACAATAGTGGACCAAAGTTTAACAGAGGTTTATATAGGGAGATATATTTAAAAAATCTTCTCAAGAACAGACAGTGTTCAGTTTGTCAAATTAACTTTGAAGCATTCAAATGTTTAAATGGTAGCACCCCCACTCCTCTCAACCCCCGGGGTCAAGATTGGGGCCACAATAGTTTAGGGTCGTAACTGTTCTTACGCAGGATGGTATAATGTCTTGTAAACTATTGAGACCATATATTTCCTTGTATTGAGACAAATTCATTGACACATGTGTGGAGGGCCCTTGGGGTCATGGACTGCCTCCATCCTTTTCCAAATTGCTTAATATCTTGTAAACTATTGAGTTCCCCGCCCTCAAACCATGTATTTTCTTGACCCTTGTGTTGAGGCAAGTATAATGATACATATATGGCCATGACTGACCCCTCCCTTTTAGAAATTGTTTGATATTTTAAAACTTGCGCGACCCCAACCCTCCAACCATATATTATCTTGTTCATTTTATCAAGACAATTTTAATAGAACATAAAAGACCCTAGGGGTTATGCCTGACCCCAATCTATCATACATTATATGGTTCTCTGTCTTGTTTTCTTATTGATGAATGTTCATTTATGGGTATTGGAAGATGACAGAGGTTCCTTTAAATACATGTAGTGGTGCATTGTAGATCCCAAACTTCTGCTTTTCTCTATGAAGCACAGTGCTCAGGTGAGCGATGTGGCCCATGAGCCTCGTGTAATTCAATAACTGATATTCAATTCTTTGCTGACCATAGAAATACCTAAAGAATTAGAAATGGAAAAAATAAAGATTTTTTTAGCTCATAACATGTCAACACGATTTTGTACAAGAATATAAAAGATTTCTTCGTCTTTTATCAAATTCATATTTATTAGCAACTACTCATGAAATGCACACCTTGTAAATGTTTCCAGAGTAAATCCAGTCAGATTTCATACAAAAGAATTCTTACTAATCAGTCCCTTCAGTACCTTGATTTCTTTGGCTGTGTCATTATCATATATTATATACATTATCCGATGGCAAAAGAAATTCGATAGCGTATTTTTTCACACCAGGGACTAAGACTTCTAAAATTTTCAGGCATTATAAAACGTAACCCGTTAAGCAATGTAATTGCTCGGTACATTGGGAATATCCACCATCAATCAACTCGCTATTCTGCTGCTATTTGTTCAGAGGGAAGTCAGAAGTATGATTTGTGTGTGAAATGACAATATTGTATGATGTAATCGAGACGATCGCCGTTATGTATAGCTGTCATTCCATTCCATATCATCCCCACGGCCTCATTTAATAATTATTTTCCCAGGAAATTTTCTTGAATTTTGTAATTTTTTGACGTATGGTGTAACGAAATAAACTTTTTTTTCAGATCATTGAATTATAATCAGGATTTTAAAAAACCCAGTAATGATACGTACTGTATATAATCGTGATAACTTGTACTTGAAGGTACAATGTACGTAGAGAAATACACATATAGAAATAATATCTGATCTCCATCTAACGACCATCATCAGAGATATCACGTGACTTGGCAGATGCACAGATTTGAATTTTCCTCGTGTTACTGTTATCCAATATGTACATCAATAATCTTCATGCCCTGTGATTTCTCCACGGGAAGAAAAACGTAAGCGTATTTTAAAAATATAAACCTAGCCATACTTAGAAGATAATCAAACCAAGATTTGTCAAGGGTGAGTGTCGGACAATTTACATAGGGACGACAATGTACATGTAGTGAACTTAGTGACAATGGGGGTGAGTCCGAGTTAGTGGGATAGGATTTCAGCAAGCAATTGGATTTTAATGTAGATCAATCTACAAATGTACTATACACTACCCCTCTATACACCACACCTATTCTTACACATGAAGATCAAGCACTACCGGTACCCTGGGTATTTAAACTGTTTGAAAGATTAGACATCATTGATAAGAAAATGGAACAATTGAGTGTCGTCGAGAAAAAATACACTTATAAGTAAACGGGTGAATAATCTTGTGACAAATGTAACTAATATTAATTAATTCAAAGTGTACTGAAAGAGTAATGATGAACTATTAAAGATAAAATGGCGAAGTAACAAAG
>CAJDSM010017620.1:0-12954 GCA_903981925.1 Ostrea lurida
ATGTACAGTAGAGCGGTCGTACCAATAAAGATCTTCAAATGATATGCGCCAACGTCCAGGTGGCGTGATGATTTAAAACTTTAGTGAACCGTAATTTAGAAGGTTATGGGAAGGTCTTCCAGAATACAGGGAGGGTGCAACGAAATGATCTCGTTAGTTGGCATTCGCAGAAGAATGACAGCCAATCGGGTCTTAAATAGTGCTTTTTGGGGAAAATGCAATCGGTTCATCTTCTGGCTGAGTCCTTGAGTAGGGAGTATCAGAATGAAATCATGGGTTGTAATTTTTCCACTCAGACATTAAGATATAGACTACCTGCAGTCAACATTTACATGTCGAGCCAGCATGAATATGTCTATGTTTGACCGTAGGACATCACAAAAGACTTTGCTTTGATTTTAGCAGACACCATGAAAACATTGGGAAAATATACGATGAGACTGATTCTGTTCACAAATGAATCCCACCTTTTGGTCTGATTTTCATCATCAATCTTCAGCGTGTGTTGCGCCTAGAAAATGAACGATAATCAGGAATGGTTGCATTGCTGAGCATATGCTTTGGTGGAAGGGTCTATCATTGTTTTGGATGGTGTTGTTTCGATAGTTTTACGGGATGCAAGAACTGAGGAACCAACTTCCGTGTGGCGATTCGTGGGTATATTATAAAATTTTCACGCTGAAGCCCATTTTCCTTAACGTCCGATGTAAAAATGTGCTACCCACGATCATCCAATACTTCTTATTCAAGTTTCAGCAAATCTGAACCAAATGCGTTTTGCAAAGCACTATTTATGAACCCCTATGAGCTGCCATTCTTCCTGAGCTTGCCATTCGAGGTCTTTGTTGGCACCTTCCTCATGTTCTCGAACCTTTCCCCCATAACATTCTCAATTACGGTTTACTACGTTATGCCTCTCGAGCGCTAACTGACGTTAGAGTTATTCCATTTGAAGCGCATCTCTCTATGGCACATAACCCTCTGGCTTTACATCCTATGTCGTCTCTGTAACACCTTTTTTCGTCAGTCAAGGTTCAGCAAATGGTCAACATTTCAAAAATTCTGTAGAAATGTTTTGAAAAAGTTAAACTCTTTTACACAGAATTGTTTTTCCTTGACCACTTTACATTTTGGGGGGTTCGATATTGTAAAACATCCTCATTGTGCACGTGGTTCGGTAAATCCGTATTAAACACGTGCCGGTAAAAGGAGAATGAAACGGTGTACATATACATATCATTCTCACAAAACAAAAGTTTTGTAATCAAAAAAATAATAATGTGAATTTAATTTAATTGACCCTTTAACTTTTATTATTGTTGGGTATATTAAGACGGTCCGTCGCTAAGGAACCAAGGCTAGTCTAGGCCTGATTATATTATGACAGTCCGTCGGCGATCGACTCAAGAAAGATATTGACCCATCCATCACAGAAGAGGACCAAAACCCACCCCCTCGGAATCTAAGAAGCTCCATGGGATCCAAGGGTCACTCCTTGTCCTTACCATAACAAACATGGTGTTGTAAAGCCACTAGCAGGTCAATGAAATGAAGCTTTTCATTGGAGAGAGAGAGAGAGAGAGAGAGAGACCGAGAGAGAGAAGAGAGAGGAAGAAATTCTTCCAATAAAAAAAAAGGAAAAAGAGAGAGAGAGAGGAGAGAGAGAGAGTGAGAGAGAGAGAGAGAGAGCGACACACACACAAACAGAGAGAGAGAGAGAGAGAGGAGAGAGAGAGAGAGAAAAGAGAGAGAGAGAGAGAGAGAGAGAGACTTCGTGTGTCATGTCTGTGTTAACAGCTTTGATACGCACTGACAAGCTCATTCTATAACCTTTATATTACTGATGAGGTGTCTTCAATGTGCACGATGTTCGCTCGTTTCTATGCATTTGACAGATGACAAAGGTTTTTTCGTGATCATCAGACGAGAACGTTTCGAAATGTTCAGTTAAAAAAAAACCCCAAACTTTGACTTGGAATTATTTTATGTTAAAACAACAATTAAGAGAAATTAAAAAGTTATTTGTATTTCGCTTGTCCAACGGCGTCTCGGTGATTGTGACCTGGGGTTGTGAAGCCTTTGTTGTGTTTTTGGAGCATGTCAACAATCAAGCAGAGCAGAATTTCAATGAATTTTGTTGGAACAAAAAAAATTGTAATTTAAGTGAAAAAATATATAAGATCAGTACTAAGTTAGTTAATTCCTTGTCTATTCCTTGTCTATTATTTATAGTAAGTATTTACCCTACCATTTCACCTGTCTAGAAATGACAGCTCAGGTGTAACTATATTTAATACCATCATATGACGAACTATCGGACGCGCTGTGACGCGCGATCTGCCCTTGATTAGAGACAGTGATCTTCAATCTGACATTGTTGATTCTCTTTCTTCAGATTTAAAAATAAATCATAATTCAGTTTCTTGAAAAAAAAAAAAGTAGATGAATAAATTACGCTCAATGAACGAAATACATCAACATAGATAAATAATATAATTCTAGTTGTTCTAATTTTTTCGGGAGACGACACGCAGGTGTCAGAAAGAGCTTCCTTGATTATGTAACTCCCGTCCGTCAATTTATTGGGATATGAAATCATCAATCTTTAAGCACCTTATGTGACAATCTATGGCGTAGCTGCAAATAGAGAGAAGAAAGGAAAATATAATCAAAATTCAAGAGAAAACCAGGAAGGCTTTATGAATAATATTCATGTGACTGAATCTCGTGGTTTCTTTTTTTTTGTAAAAATTAATTTTTACAAAAAGAGAAGTCACGAGATTCAGTCACATGAGTATTATTCATAAAGCCTTCCTGGTTTTCTCTTGAATTTTGGTTATATTTTCCTTTCTTCTTTCTAAAAGAGAACTTGAACATTATCGCATATTATTACGCCAAGTTTGACCGACTGTCAATGTCTGATTTATGTATTTGAAAGTTGATGTATTGATGTAAACACTGCATGATTATTTCATTGTGATTAATTATATCCTACAGACAAGATGGATGATGCATTGTAATTGTCGTTCCGAAACAAATCATTTAAAGTTTCAGAAAATGAGTTAGATTGTACGACAAATTGAGAACAAAACTCGGTGTCTACATACGCCTTGTTAATTCCGTGTTTCTGTTCCCTTATAATGTTGTTTTCTAGGGATTGTTTATACCTCTTTGACGTCGCGAGTACTGACGTGTGTCGTGTGGTCGACAAATTTCCATTCATAAATAAACCACATGTCTAATGTACATTGTCCGTGGCTAAGAATCGCTCTCAATAAGTTTTATTGGAAGTGTGGGGAGATGAAGAAAATACACTTTTCCATCACAAATAACGTTTGTCATTGTCACATATATGTATCTTGCATTATAAGCAAAGTATCATCTACGTATATTGAATATACGTACATTCAATATATCTGCAAACTGTAGAGATTGCAAAGGTGGCCATAACTTTTTATACGTTGAAGTGTAGACCTAATGTTAGAACGGAACTCTCAGTGCTCTTGAAAGTTTACAAGATGATGCCTATAGATCATGCTGCCGTTCATCAACGCCGCTACGGCGCCGTGGAGAAGTGTCTCGCAGTGTTTCCCTCCCAGACATATTGTTAACTAACATATCAACGTATATCTGTAACGTAAGCGCCTACCAGGGCTCGTACCTTGTCAATTCAGGGTTCCGGGGATGACTTTAATACATGTATACCAATTTTCCCCTAAAAATGATTAGCCAAATGGCCTGCAAATATATACCAAAAGTATGGCCTACCTTATCTAGGTTGATATTCACTATAATTTGAATTAGGGACACATAAAATCTAATGATTGGGTGAATTGGTAGTGGGTTGACTAATGGTTAGTCTTACACTGGTCAACCTCGGACTACCGCTTATAAATACTGCAGCCTTATTCAGGACACACAGTATAAGTGATGTGTACACTGCAAGCCTTATTCAGGCAGAACACACTGCACTCAACAGCTTGGTCGCCAGATAGGTCAGGAAGACGGATTACTCTGCTTGGTGGCTAACCTCTATCGCTGACTAGCCTCTGAGTGGCAAGCCACTCCAACACACGACTACTGCGCTTTAAATTGCAAATCTAGACCCTACTGGAACCGTAAAGGTCAACCACTTTTGTAAGCTGACTTCTTAATGTCTCACTCACCACTGCAATTATCTTTAATTTAACTTTAATAAGACACGTCTTCTTTCTCTTGGCATCTGACCACTGGAATGAATATTGGCTTCCGAGCGCGAGCTTTTTATACCCTTTATCACGTGATCATAACACGGATGTTACATGTAAGGGCAAGATAACGAAACAGTGAATTCAATCTCGTAAGTCCTAAATAGAAATACAAAAACAAGAGTTGGGCAATCACGGACCCCTGGACACACCAGAGGTGGGATCAGGTTGCCTAGGAGGAGTAAGCATCCCCTGTTGACCGGTCACACCGCCGTGAGCCCATAAGTCTTGATCAGGTAAACGGAACAGTCCGTAGTCAAATCAGTTTGTGAAAAAATAATATTCTGAACCAAATGGTTGCATTATAAAATTTCCGGAATATTACATATCTACCATTTCATTTTTGGGGTATAACTTTAAAATGTGTGTCTTGCTGGTACAGATTTTGTTGTCACACGAGTGGATGTGTCTACGAAGTACAGCGTGAAAGTAAAATCCCGAGAATACACTGAAATCAAATCAAATCATATTTATTTAAAATCGGGTATTAGCTCTAAAGAGCTATTTACCGACAAACACTAAAATCTTATTTTTGAACTTCTCAATCTCATTAGCAATATCGCACTAAAATAGTGTGCAGTATAAATTACTTTTTCCCCCTGACACTATGAACTTTTGCAAAAAGAGTTATCTGCCTTTAATGCCTTTATTCAAGCATGCCTACACATCGTGGCGCTGAAATCAGATCACACTAGTTAGAAAGCCCTGCTGAATTCGCCACTGGGTTCAAAATCAAACAAAATTTCTTGATAGAAACTTCTGAAATATTTTTTGTTTGCTTATTTCTTTGTTTTTGCGTCCCTTTGAGAATTTTTCACTTACATTGAGACTTCACCAGTGACACTTGTGTAGTTTATTATAATATTTCAAGCAAAATATAAATGATGGTCACAGTTTGTGAAAATAATATGCAAACACCCGAAAACGTATCGTGTATTTATCGGTACAAGTGTTCCCGTCAGATTTTTATGTATTGTGACTGTGGTGAGCGTTGTGACCCATGGGCCTCTTGTGATGAAATAATCACTTGTTGTGATATGTTCGTAATATAGCCAGGTAAAATTAAAGTTTTAAAAAGTAAATTAGTACACATGAAATGAATGTGTTGAATTAATGAGTTGTTTTTATGAGATAACGGAAGAATTATAGTTATAAAGAAAGACTTATTGTAATTATTTAAATTACAGTATTAGAAAATAAAGAGCAATGACGAAATCTACAGTAGAATAATAGACAATGTCAACGAAAAGCAATTTATTTCCCGGGCAGCGAATCCATTTTACATGCAACAATGTACATTTGATTTATGCATCTATCAACAAATGGAAACAATTTTCCAGGTGAGCGGACATTGATAAAAAAAATCTTAGTTTTTAGATATATTCAACCATTTATCACACCACATACATGTACTTTAAGCGAATGAAGTCCATGAAGTGCATTTGTAGACACGAGAGACCCGTGGATCTTACAGTCATATAAGTAACATGCAACAACTTTTCAACGGACAACTCTGGGACAGCTCAGTCTAACATGGCGTTCTGAAAATAAGATTATAAGGTGTCCTTACCTTTCTTGTAAGGCGTCCTTACCTTTCCAGATTCTGTTCATTGTTCAAAAGCATAAGGACAGTTGATGTACTGTAGCCTCCCCATGCCTGCTGCTCCCAGAGACCTCTAAAACTAGTCAGTGTGTCACGCCACAATCTTCAAAACCATGTATACAGCAGTTAGTCTCAATGCACTGAAAAAAACCCATCAACTTTCACCTAAATAACTCTATTCTAGAACCTGAACAGGAGCATTTTGGCAAAGGGTAACATGCTCTTTATAACCATCCATAAAGTATTCATTCACAACACATAGAAGTAGTATGTTTAACGATGAAATGTATACCCCATTCGGCCCCACCCGAAGGCCCCATTCGGGGCCCCACCCGAAGGCCTGAAACCCTGGCTCAGAGGTAGGGGATTTCAAAATTTGTTAAACAGCTTCATGCCTTTTTCTAATATTTATTTATATAGTTGCATTTTTAATATATACCTCCTTGGGCCTCTTCCAAAAATCTGAACCTCTGGCCCAGGACTTCGTAATTTCATATTTTTTTTAAGACAGCTACATGTGTTTTATGACCATGTGTACGGGATCTCTTCATAATACACAAATATTATGAGGAAGGCTATGAAATGCATTTTCACTATGTACCCATTTGGCCCCATCCTAGAGTCTAACTCCTGATCCAGGGATCATGGTTGGTTGATTGTATATTGTTTTACGTCCCTCTCGAGAATCTTTCACCCATATGGAGACGTCACCATTGCCGATGAAGGGCTGCAAAATTCAAAATTTAGCCCTATGCTCAGCGCTCATGGCCTTTGAGCAGCCTGGGAGGGATCTTTATCGTGCCACACCTGCTGTGATACGGGACCTCGGTTTTTGCGGTCTCGCCCGAAGGACCACCCCATTTAATCGCCCTTTACGATAAGCAAGGGGGGTACTGAGGACCTATTCTAACCCGGATCCCCACGGGGTTCCAGGGATCATGGATTTAGATCTTTAAGAGAGTTCCATGCTTTTCATAATTATCCATATAGCTTTCCATTAGACTGTACTGGAGTAAAAGAACCAGATCCCTAACCGAGGGGACATTAATCAAGTCACCAGAAGCCTAACCGAGGGACCAATTATCTTAGCACCAGAACCCAAACCGATGGGACATTCATCCTAGCACCAGAACCCTAACAAAGGGGACATTAATCCCAGCACCAGATCCCTAACGGAGGGGCCATTTATCTTAGCACCAGAAGCCTAACCGAGGGGCCATTCATCCTAGCACCAGAACCCAAACCGATGAACATTCATCTAGCACCAGATCCTTAACCGATGGACATTCATCCTAGCACCAGATCCTTAACCGATGGGACATTCATCCTAGCACCAGAACCCAAACCGATGGACATTCATCCTAGCACCAGATCTTAACCCGAGGGGACATTAATCCCAGCTCCAGATCCCTAACCGAAGGGTCATTTATCCTAGCACCATAACTTTAATCGAGGGGTCATGACTTTCACGTTCCCGGTACAAGCATCCTGCTCATTATGGCTATACACACAGTTTGCTTAATGTTTTCGAGGAAAGACATTTTTCACATTTTTTCAAGGTTTTGGCTCTCGTCCTCTGACAAAGAGGTCATGAACTTCACAGTTTTGATACATGAATCTCATTATGTACTCTGGTTGTTTGATGTCTAGGGGTCAATAAGACGTTTAGAGAAATAGCACTTTACACTGTGTGAATCATGTAATTCCATCCCAGTTCCGGGAACCCAGAGGCCATGGATTGCATCATTTTGGCAAAGACTTTTCATATCACTTATATGCACACAGTTTCATTGTTTGATTTTCAGAAATTAATTTTTTAAAAATGAAGGAAATAATGCACGTTCACTATGTAAACCTGCTGATGACAATACACAGTTTATCTGCTGGACTTCACATTGCACGACTTGTAAATTTTGGATTCCTACCCTTAGACTCCTAGGGTGCAGTGATCAATTACGGTACGTGTTACCAACAAAAAGTTTCCTCTTTTCCCAGAAATGTTCCATACCAAATTTGATTGAAAAATGGCCATTTAATTTCAGAGAAGTCAATGCACGAATGGCGACTATCAATCGCTACAGGTGATGTGAATAACAGCAGACGACTGTAAGGAAATTGTGAAGTAAGCGTAGAGCGACTGGATATAAGAACACACTCGTGAATAACAGCGACGACTGTAGAGAGAATGTGAAATAACAGCAGGACGACTGTAGGAAATGTGAACACATCAGGGACAGAACTGTGAATAACAGAAAAAAAGAGAGAAGGAACGACTGTAGGAAATGTGAATACAGCAGACGACTGTAGGAAATGTTGAAAATAACAGACGACTGTAGGAAATGTGATATATTAGTTCGAGACCTGTAGGAAATGTGAATAACACAGACGACTGTAGGAAATGTGAATACAGCAGACGACTGTAGGAAAATGTGAATAACAGACGACTGTAGGAAATGTGAATACACAGACGACTGTAGGAAATTGATAACAGCAGAACGAACTGTAGGAAAATGTGAATAACAAGACGACTGTAGGAAATGTGAATAACAGACGACTGTAGGAATGTGAATAAACACGACGACTGTAGGAAATGTGAATAACACAGACGACTGTAGGAAATGTGAATAACACAGACGACATGTAGGAAATGTGAATAACAGAACGACTGTAGAATGTGAAATAACGCAGACGACTGTAGAATGTGAATAACACAGACGACTGTAGGAAATGTGAATAACAGCAGACGACTGTAGGAAATGTGATACAGACGACTGTAGGAAATGTGAATAACACAGACGACTGTAGGAAATGTGAATAACGCAGACGACTGTAGGAAATGTGAATACAGACGACTGTAGGAAATGTGAATAACGCAGACGACTGTAGGAAATGTGAATAACACAGACGACTGTAGGAAATGTGAATAACAGCAGACGACTGTAGGAAATGTGAATAACAGACGACTGTAGGAATGTGAATAACACAGACGACTGTAGGAAATATGAATACAGACGACGACTGTAGGAAATGTGAATAACAGACGACTGTAGAAAATGTGAATAACAGACGACTGTAGGAGAAAGAAAAATGTGAATAACAGACGACTGTAGGAAATGTAATAACAGACGACTGTAGAAATGTGAATAACAGAACGACTGTAGGAAATGTGAATAACAGCAGACGACTGTAGGAAATGTGAATAACAGACGACTGTAGGAAATGTGAATAACAGACGACTGTAAGGAAATGTGGAAATAACACAGACGACTGTAGGAATGTGAATAACAGACGACTGTAGGAAATGTGAATCAACACAGACGATTGTAGGAAATGTGAAATAAACAGCAGACGACTGTAGGAAAGCAGTTAAAATGGACTGCTGAATACACCAGAGCTATAAGTTACAATCTGTAGAAAATCTCAGTGTGTGTATATATATATATATATCTAACGTACAGATATATAACAAATCTGTACTACTTTTAATGTTAGGAGGAAATATCATTACTAGCATCTTTCAAATGGAATTTGGATGACATCCATACCATTAAAATTTCGCAATTCAAAGTTTAGGCACATTAATCATATTAATCACACTTTTAATTTGTTTAAAGTTAATAAAAACTTTCTAAATATGCATGATTTTGCAGTTTCTATTTAATTCAATATACCTTAATTCAACCACAGAAAAAAAAATAATTAAAAAATAATTAAATTTGGGTTGATGAAAAATATTCTCCAGAAGCGGTGTAAAATCAAATGTTAGATTAAAAAAATTCTTAAGAACTTTTACTAAATTTCAAATCACAAAACTTTTTCAAAACAACATCAAAACGTATGACTTTTCAACACTTCATACGACCATTCCTCATGACAAATTTCACAATGACTAGACATTTTGACAGTTGATTCTTTAACAAAAATGGGAAAAGGATATATTTATATCTAGTGATTAGTCATTCTAAAAATTACTTTGTTAAACACCACTCTAGTACACTGAAGTTGAAATTAAAGAGTTGCTGGTGTTTCTCACTGACAATATCTTCATACTATTTAGTGACCAGGTCACCCAGCTACCTTTTGGGATCCTCATGGGTACGGACTTTGCTGCTTTGGTACATGTAGCTGACCCTGTTTTTTATATTCTTATGAGGCAGAATTTATTCAAAAGCTTCTACATGAAAAGAAAAAATATCTAGCTATGACATTCAAGTCGACGTTTATATATATCGAAAACGTTTTATCTATTAACAATAATAATTTTCATTCAAATGTCAATTCGATATATTCCAGTGCACTTGAATAAGACACCAGAGTCTTCCACATTATGCATCGTACTTAAGATTTTACTAAATATCGATGTTAACTTCATGACAAAGGGGATGATTTCATCTTCTCCATCATCAACTTCCCGTATTCGCCTGCATTTGGTGTTTACGTCTCTTAAGGATGATCCACCCTCGTGTGATGTCATAGGTTTTTCAAAAATCTTTATTTCATTAAACTTTGCACATGATAGAAATATATCTTCTAAAGGAATTTCATTCACTGGATATAATAAATAATTTGGTAAACTTTTGATGGTGAAAAATTGCTATTTCCCATAGATAATTAATTAATTATAAGGAAAAAAATATTGTCAAGGGCAATAACTCCTATGGTGGCAATTCCTCTACCTTAGGTGTTTCTACATTGATTTTCCTAATATGCCCGTTAAATTGATGCATATTTACAAATAGGCAATTTTTCTAAACTGCTAACATTTAAAATTTGTCATTTTTATTTATTTTATTCAATTCCTGCTCTGCGAAAAAATTATTCAAAATGTGCGATTTTCTGATGTAAACCCACACTTCTGTTTTTGTGTTCTGACATCTTAAATAATGGGCAACATACACATTTTCTTTCATAATTATTTAGATTTAACTATAAATGAGTAGAAAAGAAAGAATTTTAAAGTTTGCACACATAAATTCCCTTAGAATTCTGGAGGGTGGATCTACCTTAACTGAACCTGTATTGCGTATAATCGATTTTTATATTGAGGTATCTACTGACATGCGTTGATGTTCCAAGGGTTTCATAAGTCTCAATTAAAATCAACATTTCGTAAATTCTAGGGTTGTTATAACGATTTAGTTTGCCTATAAAATGTATCGTGTCAAGGGGGTTCGTACCCTGTTGATTCCAGGATCTGGGGATTTTGATAAATTCAACAAACTAATCATTTTCCTCTTTCAACTGATTTAAAAAAAAATTATTAATATGGTTTTCCTCTCTAAATGATTTTATTACTATTTAACTGGGTCTACCCTTGACTTACTTGACTTATTCCTGTAGACTCCTAGTGGAGCATAGAACTGCAACCACACCTCGCCAGCGAACTCTGTTTTGAGCTGTTTTCTTCAGTTGGGTCCATATGTCATCCCGGTGTTCTTTATTTCTCTCTCGACTGATCTTTTCCATGTCTATTTTGGTCTCCCAACCTTTCTTTTTCCTTGTGGGTTCCAATCCAGAGCTTGTCTTGTGACGTTTTCGGTTGGTTTCCTCAGTGTGTGACCTATCCAGCCCCACTTTCGCTTCTTGATGGCCTCGCTGATTGGAATTTGGCTGGTTTTCTTCCATAGTTCTGGATTTGAGATCTTCTCAGGCCACCTGATGTTGAGGACGCGTCTCAAGCACTTGTTGACGAAAGTCTGGATCTTGTTGGTGATGGTGTCTACCCTTACTTAGGGGAAACCAAGCTTGGTCGGCCTCTAATCAGAAAATTTCAGTAAACCTGCCTTATTCAGGCAAAACTACCGTATATACTCGCAAATAGGTCGACCTGCGTATAAGTCGGGAACCCCTCTTTCGAACAAAATTAGTATAATTTACTCTAACCCTCATAAAGTCGGACTGAATTTTTGTCAACTTGTCCGCCATCTTTTGCTAGCAAGAATTGTGTTTCTTTGATATTGTAATTAATTGTTACCAGTAATTTTGTATTCTTTATAAGGGATTTATCACTCTTCGCTATTTTCTTAATGTTATCTAAGGTATCACTTTTTTTTATTTGCTACTGACTAAACCGTCATTGACGCATTTAAAATCCCATTAAATGTCGTTTGTTGTATGGCAAGAAAAATGTTATAACATTAGTACTGGCATATAAGTCGGACATAGACTTCAGGATCGACTTTTTACTCCCCAAAAACGATTTATATGCGAGTATAAACGGTAAGCGACAAGCCCTACCCTACAACTGAAAAAGGCTGTAAACTCCAGAAGCAGCAGTTACTGTGTTAATGCCTTATTCAGGACGGACAGTCGGACTACGTTCCACTGAAGCCGTACACCCTCCCTAACCAAAGCAGACAACGAAATAGGCGAACATCTAGGAGGTCAACCTCTAAACTGCTAGCCACTATAAAGTGGTCAGCCTTCTAACGAATGGTCTAAATTATAAATCATAACGTGGCAAACCTTAAATGATAGGCAATCCACCTGTGACAAACCTCCAACACAGATGTATACTAAAGGCAATCCACCCGACCAAACTAACCTTTAGTGTGTTCTTTGTAAAGCTGAAGTGGGCTTCTGTGTCACCGAAAATGAATGTTGCTGAATTATATACCCTTTGTGGGTCACGTGATCAACAGCAGTTTCTAGATCTCCACAACAGTGTTTTAGCTGTGTAGTTATCATAGATCACCGGTGCTGTTGGCCTCTTGCATCATTGAAAATCATTACAATGGCATACGCAATGTACATTTCACAAACATTTTTCTATCTCCAAAATTGATGATTTACAATGATATATAAGAGTTACAGAAAACGCAAACATTATTCAATCCCATCAGAATTATTTGGTGATGATGAAAATATAATCATAACACAACTGACAGTGTTTTTGTAGTATGTATAGGTGCAGGTGCATGGCATTTGCTTTCTCCAAAGAGAGGTAACTCAGACTTCAAGTTCATCAGCTATTATCTTTTCCAAACACAGGAAATATGGTCTGATTTTTTCTCAAATAATATCTAAGGGTGCTATGATTTTATATTAAGAATAGTTCCATACCATAAAATATATACATATAACGAACGTTTTCTGATCGCCTTA
>CAJDSM010017620.1:20020-33363 GCA_903981925.1 Ostrea lurida
GATACTGTATAATAAATCATATACGGTACCAATTTTATGCACCAGATGCGCATTTCGACAAACTATGTCTCCCAGCGATGCCCAACCGAAACGTTGGAAATCCGAAACATGAAAAGTAAACTTTATAAAAGTGATCAATGTAGTGCCAAAAGATTAGGGCTAAATATTCGAAGGATCAGAGCTATGCCTGAGGGAGATAATCCTTAATTTAAAATATGAATTTCTAATTTTAACACTGCAATAAGATACATATCCGTATTTTCAAGCTAGTAACATAGTACATGCAACTGGGCTGTAGAGACCCTCGGAGACTAAACAGTCCACCAGCAGAATCTACAAAGAACACCAGTCAGCGCGTTGGTAAGATCTGGGCCCGTCAACAGGTGTTCATTCAACGAAGTGTCCCTGTATCTTGCAGAACAGTCAAACACGACCCTGAGTTTTCCTGGTTTCCGTGGGTGGTACACACCATGATGTGGGATATACCATGTGTTTCCACAATCACCATCTGCCGTCACTGGTTCAGCGTCGCCTCTATCTAATATTTTTTTCATGAAAGTCTTGTAGTGTCCGTGATATGTCTGGTTTTCCTAAGCGTTCTTTTAAGATGATCTAAGCGAATCAGTGAAGTGACTTTGTGTTGGGAAGAGTCGTCGTTCCTTATGGGAGAGGCATTTCCAAATGCGTGTCATCCTGTTTGATGTATGTTCTGCTCCATGAAGGTAAGGAATGTGATGTCGTCCTGAGGTATCTTTAGGTGCTCATTCTTTATCATGCTCAAAGTCCTTTTCTAGAATCTTTATGACATCCTTAGGTGGACAGTAGTGTAGGCTCCTCTCTGAAGTCCTATGGCTTATGACAGTAGTGTAAAATGGCGAAGTAACAAAGTATTAAACGTAATCATAGTCCCAAAAAACACATAACAAAATGCAGTGTTGGGCAACACGGACCTTCGACAAAAGCGAAGGCAGGATCAGGTGCCATGGAGGAGTAAGCATCCTCTGCTGACCGTACACCCGCGTGAGCCCGTAGTCGAAACAAAGTAAACGGGGTTACCCGTCGTCAAATCAGTATGAAAAATGACAGTCTAACAAAGGTATGAAACAAATCAGTCAACATATGACTTAGTGATAATTTGTAATTTGCAAACGAGGTCATTATAGCGACCGTGGAATTTGCGAAATGATGACTTTAAACGAGATTCGTTATAACCCTGCAACATCAACTTTTTGGTTAGTAGTTGGCTCGCTTTAAAAAATCATCATACGCATGGCAATGCCCTTGCGTAATCGAATCAACTGAGAGACATAACACACACATAAGCAGGCGATAGTGGTACATTACTACGTAAGAAAGGAAAGTTGACGATTGCAAAGTCAAAGTCATCACGTTTATCATATAAGGCATGCCCTTGCGTATCGAATCAACTGAGAGACTACACACCATAAGCGGCGATAGTGGTACATTACTACGTAGAAAAGGAAAGTTGACGATTGCAAAGTCAAAGTCATCACGTTTATCATATAATGTAGTTGTCAGTCTGCCATTAGAGTCAATATTAGTATTCCCTCCCTTGTAAACTGGTATGTGCGGCGATTTGCAGGAATGAAGTCCCTTGTATATGCACAGTCAATTGTTCAAAATCTGTAGATTTTATTCCTCTCACCCTAGGGTTCTGGATTCGCGAGCTATTGATAATAGTATGTTGTGAGGTCATGGTAGACAAACTTAGGCAATCGGTTGAGTCATCTGTATGCAAAGCGGCTGCGGTTTCGTCCAGTATAAAGGTGGTATCACTTGTGTGTCCAAGAGTGCGTAAGTTTAATATTTCTTGAGAAGGTTGTCTTGTACGGAAACCCATACTGGCACAATCATGGACGTGACTGTGAGTATGAGTATATGTCCTACTTACATGAAAGGAATAGCTGTTTTCACCTCGCATTGTTGCTTTCCATTGGCATTCTTCTTCATGTAGACTGCTAGGGTGTTCTTCCTTTGCAGATGCTAACATTTGTGTTTTCGCGTTGCAGTCTTTTGTTTCTATGGCCTTTGCGTAGACACCCAAAGTACAGATTTTTCGTTCGTACTACGGCACGTTTAATCCACTGATAGACAAATGCAGCAAATGCTTACACTTACACAAAAGGATGGCCTTCCTTCTCCGCAATAGTCACATACACTAGTCTTAAAGTCACTTATTTTTGGCGGCCATTGTGCTGATGGGATAAAGGTTGGTAGCCCAGAACATTCACGTTTTTGACTTCCCGAGTTCCTATGTCTTTAACAGGTTTTCATGTCAGAATCGTAGATTTGCAGAGAGTGACGCAAACTGGATTACATGCAAATGCGCAGTTCTTTTAACACAAAGTCAACAAACTTGAAGAAAGACGGATAGTCCACCAGAAGCCAATCAATGCTCTCCTGCACTTTCGTTCCAGCGCATTGCTGCTAATTTTGGAAGCTTGCTTAATAGTTTCTGATTTCGGAGCAGTTCATCTAGAATTTCTAGCTGGATCTGAGGTGTTGTATCTCGACAGGCTTGAAGGAAGTCCACGAAGTTTCCTAAGGCCTTTGGAATTTCCTTCTGCAATTTTGGGCCAGTTCTTCCGAAGTCTCTTCTAAATGCCTTTCTCAAATCTGCATTTATGAAACGGTGTCCATATCGACCTGCAAGACTTGTCGTGCATTGTTATACGCAGAACTGCTGCCACTGTGGAAGAAACCACCGATAGCCTGTAGTGCTTCTCCGGACAATTATTTAAGTCTCTCTTGTTCTGGAATCCCTTTCGTTCTATCAATGCATGAAATGCTGTTTTCGCAATTATCCACAAATTCTTACCGATCTCCTGTAAAAACAGATGGTTCGGGTATGGGCAGTCGTTAAGGTTCCCGAATCCGCAAACACTTTTAGCTAAAAGGTGCTGGTTGCAGAAGTGTCGTTTCATAGTGTCTGTGTATTAATAGAGGTAAGGTTCATGGGTGGAGCTGCTGGGTGCAACAAAACTCTGGCTATGTGTGACAGATTGGTACGACAGGTTGTAGCTGTGGTGAACGTTCGTATTAGCTTGCATCAGATCGGAATAAGCTTTTTTAAGCTTGCTTTCCAGCGATTGCCACTGACTTTTTTCAGCCTTGCATCCTTTTCACTTCGTGCTGCTGAGTTTAAAAGTTAGTTTCCGTTGTTGGTCTCGCAGTGCTTCATACTTTGCTTGCTGTTTCTTCATGTTTGCATGGACCTCTATCTCTACTTTTCTTAGTGGCCAAATCAAGAAGAGCGGTCTGCTTTTGTTTGATATTTTGTGTTTGTGCAGAATCACTTCCCGAAACCAATCACTGAACATAGATTTTGAAATATTCGTTACGCTTAAAGGGGCATGGACACGTTCTGGCTAAAAATGTTCAAAAGTTTAGATTTCCATTTCTAATGTTTACAATGCTCAACTTAGGGTATTTCTAATAATCAGCAAAATTTTGAACGTCCATTTGCTGATGTTGCAAGTGAGATAACAGCCACTTACAATTCCTTCACTATGTAAACAAGGCTCGAGTCCATGTGAGTTTTTTTTTTTTTTACCTATATTGAATATGCCTAGTATACGTTCCATTTTAAAGAAGAATTTTTCATATTTACAAGTTCATTCTGACACAAATTAAATAGTTCCTAGTGATTCTCACATCTCATTTTGTTTTAAAATGGTATTTTCTGTGAAGCAATCTTTATGTAAACAAAAACTAGGCTCGAGTCTTGTTTTTACGTAGTGAAAGAATTGTAAGTGCTGTATCTTCACTTGTACTCAACAAATGACGTTCAAATTTTTTGCTAACCATTAGACAAAATACCCTAAGTGAGCATTGTAAATTTTTTAAAATGGAAATCTTAAAATTTGACATTTTTAGCTGCAAGAACGTGTCCATTGCCCCTTTTAAGGTACTTCAGAGTGTCTGTAATGTCCTCATCTGAAATGCTTTTCGTTAACGGGGCGAACCAATATCCTGAAATTGGCGACACAAGCATCCATTTTCCGGACTACACTAGGGTTAGGACGCAGTAGCAGCAACTGCGCAAGTGGTTGAAGGATTGTAAGACATCTTCTTCTCGGTTTGTGATCGAGTCTATCTATAGTGCCCAAGGTCTTCTTCGTTACATTCTGTTTTTGATGTTGTGTCTGCACTCTCGTACCTCTAGTTTCCCGCGATCAAAGCACAGCTGAACCTCTTCTCTCTCGTTTATTTGCTTCTTAGCAAAAGATAACGAATAGTGATAAATTTCGTAAATCCAAAATTGATACAAAACAAGAGTTGGGAAAACAAGGACCCTGGACACACCATAGTGGATCAAAGGTGCCTAGGAGGAGTAAGCACATTCCCTGTCGACTGTCACTATTGTTTGAATTTAAATTCCTATGTTGTCTACTAAAAATGGATAATTTACATTTGGATTTTTATTTTGGACATTTTAATTAATTCATTTTCTATCAGGATTAATTATCATATTGAGAATCATAGGATATTTTATTCCAGTGAGGATTTTTTCTCCCATAGGATAATGATAAGATTTTGTAAGGTAAAAAATCCCCACCATTCTCCTACAGGATTTTATCTTTAGGAGCTTATCATCTCTTAATATACAAGTTGTAGTAACTTTAGGGCTTTGAACTAGAAGATAACTGTAAAAAATCCCACAAGATACACTGAATTTGTTTTACTGTATCTTTGTTAAAAAGGGTAGCAAAAAGTTTGGAACTTTGTCATGGGTCCGAAGTTAAATTCATACTGTTCATATATATCTTCATTGTACCCTGCCTTAGTTTCAACATTACGATATCTTGTCAATTCAAAATTTTTTGAAAATTTTTTTTTGGGGGCCGGGGGGGGGCGGGGTGTCCTATATATTTGCAGTACACAGACGTACCGCTTGGAATGGGTCACTTTTTTTGACAAAGGTCAAATATAATCAATGGGATGACAATTTTCACCAATCTGTTTATAGGCAATTGGGTATAGACATTTCGCATGCTACTATATCAAAGAATGGTATTTATAAATTTATGTTATATACCTCTAACAATTTGTAATCATATTCCATAAAAAAAAGTTGCAATTAACTAACTACCAAACCCACTAAACCAAGGCCTAGTATTACCATAAGCAATATTGCCAATACTTACAGTGTACTTGGGCAGCCATAGCTACAACTTTTAACACAAATAGGTTCACAAATTTTGTTGGGTAAGAATTTTCAAAACGGAAAATATATGAATGGGTATAGCTTCAAAAATATTGAAAGGGGTATTTGAAAATGCTACGGCCGTTCGTCTATACCCAAAAATTGAAAGTATAAGGTTGAGAACCACATGACGTTTTAAATATATTTGACTGAAAAAACATATAATTTGACAAGGTATCTCAGCCGCCATCTTGAATTCCTTATTTACCAGCCACATTAAAGCGACAGTTATTATTATTAGTACTATACTATTCATGAAAAATTGTGATTGTTTCTTTGGAAATTCCATGAAATTGCTGTCCAGATTTTTGTAAACACTTTCAACATTAATGTTTACATTGGATCTCAGTTTAAAGCACCCATTCATGAGAAAAAAGCAAACAAAAGCAGCAGCGCCATCGACAGTCCGGACAACAAAAGTCGGGGGTAGTAGGTCTTACATTCATCCTGCTGTCAAGACCATTGATGTTCCGCGAATTTTCATTTCACTGTGTGAAATATACGTCCTCTCTGCCCATAGAATTTTCAGTGGTAGATCTTTGGGTATTCCTAAAGCCCATTAATGAATTAGACACATTCTTTGTGTCGAATTTTCTTGCAATGTTTAGAATTGTTTGGTTAACGGCAGGACGAACAATATTACAATTATCGATTAAGTACACTGTTGTAAATAAAAAGCGGATTTTTTGTCTATTTATGAGCGAAGGGCAAACAAATTATTCCGGGCTGTTAATCACTAAAATACAGTTTATATTTGGAAGCGGAGTGGCGAATAATTGAGTCCCAATGACAATTATTTTCTGTTTCTTAGAAATATGTGTTCACGGGTACATCCACTGGACCTGTCATTCTTGCGGCCGCCTCGATTTACATCATCTAGGTTATTTGAAGGAACATGGGGTCAAGAAATTTTGGTTACGGTAAAAACTTTAGTAATCAATACGCTTCGTGCATTGATGCAGTTTTTACGCCCAAAATTCAGTGATAACCTGAATCCAGCCGAAAAAAAATTCTCACTTCTAAATGCGAGGCTCTTGACAAGGAACAAATCACTACCTGTTTTTATGTCTTAGGTTTGAAGCGGCCGGGTGGCGAGCACAGGGCCCTGGGAACCACGACCCTCCCGATCTATCACTGAGCCACTGCGAAGAGACCGGTTCTTACGTCAGAGAAATGTATCAAGATCGAATGCATATTCTGACACCAATCACATCAGCGAGGTTTGCATGGGCGTAGCGGAGTTCGCCGAGGATTAATAATATATACTCTTAATTTGATTCTAAACAGAAATATTTTTTTTTTTTAGCAATCAATGATAGGTGAAGGGAACGTTCAAGGAAAATTATCTATATAACTAGTATCTGGGTATAAGAAATACATGAAACATATTACATTATCGCAACATTTAACAATTTATTCAAATTTTCAGAAGTTTTGCACCAGTCCCATTTCTCTCCAATACTATCAAAAGCTGTTTTAAAATGTATAAACAGTACAAATAAATTTCTTGTTGCTATTACAAAGAGCATTGGATAAAACAAACCCAAACAACCTTAAGTATTGGAGCACCAATTAACATACACTCAAATAAATTGAAGTATTTTTTAATTCTTTAAAGATAATCATTGATTTCAATTATATTGCTCTCCTTCAATTGAATTTAATTGCACGCATTAATTCATTTCTTGCTCCTCATTAATTTCAATTTAATGTGCGCATTTATTCAAAATAAAAAGAAACAATATTTTGATTTAATGCGCGCAATTAAATTCAACTGAATAAAACAATGATTCGTTTAATGCGCACGTAACTTATGAAAGTCACATAATGCTCGTACGTCTGAGGATGTCGGCCGACGTGTTGACCATCAATATTAATTATTGGCTCTCATTATTGCAATTAATGCTCGCATTAATGTGGTGGGAATTATTGCTCGCAAAATTTAATTTTAATGGCTTCGGTATAAATGATTTAATGAATCCTCTTTTAATATCAAATGTAATGGATATATTTAATTATTCACAAATAAAGGCAAATAACGAACAGTGATCAAACTCTCGCAAGTCCCCAAACAAAATACAAAAAACAAGAAAAGTTGGGCAAACACGGATGACCCCTGGACACAACAGAGGTGTGGATCAAGGGCCTAGGAGAGTAAGCATCCCCTGTGACGGTCAACACTGTACACCAACTGTGAGCCCCATAGTTTTGAATTCAGGTAAACGAAGCAATCCGTAGTCAATCAGTATGTGGAAACGGCTTAACAAAGTGGCTTGAAACACATCAGACAGCAGGTATACTGGTAAAATCTAAATTGTTTTTGTAACGACCAATAGAATTTACCGAAATGCTGTCTTTAACGGTGACTGTTGAAGACCTCTGCCTGCAAACTTGCTTATAAGTAGCATCCGCTCGATTTCAAAAACGCGATCAATAGACGCAGAACAAGCCTCTTGTGTATCAATAAGTTTAGAGACAATACACACCCATATGCAGGTGATGAGGAATATTGCTATGATAATATGGGAAGTTGACGAGAATAGTCGATGGAGAAGCTGAAATCTGTCCGTTTGTCATACTAAGTTGAGTAGTTAGTTTGCCGTTATTGTTCAATGTCATAAAGATATCAAGTACCGGAAGCAGACATGGAGAACTTTGGGTGGTGTCCCTTTTGACACTTTTGTTTAATTCATGTTTAAATGAGAGCAATAATTCATTATTAAAAAGAGAGCATTAATTCAATTGTGGCAATATATCGAATTAAAGATTTCTCTAATAAACGAGGTGCCTCGTTCAAAAATACGTAGACTTTTTTCATAAACTATTTTTAAAACCTCATAACACCCCATATTGGTAGATATATCATTTTAACAATAGAATCCAACAAATTCTATATTCAGAAAACTTCCAATATAATTCCGATATATTCTAAAAAAGTTATTTCAGATTTAAACTTGTTAATGGGGTCACAATTAGAGCACGTCGGCAATTTGGTAAACTAAATACAAACACGACGCTGTAATAATGTCTGACAAATTGCTCTATACTGACAAATGAAAAAAAAAAAAATAGATGGCTTAATCAGGAAAATTGGTTACCGCATTTAATTTATCAAACGAGTTTAAATTTTGAACCAATACATTGCCGTTCGTATTGAACGGAAATGGAGCTTAATTAGAGGTGAGGTAGTCCTCGTAAAAATGCAAAAAAAGTTTGACGTCGCATGACGTTACGGAAGTAGCGATAGCATTTTTGTTGCCGTCACGAAACCCAGATACATAACTTTTAAATATGCTAGACAAAGAAGAATATATTATGTTAAAGACAGACCCTGCATTTCTTTATAAATGACATGGGGATTTTGAGAGTGTAAAAATTCGTAATAGAATGATTGGCTACGCTAGGGAGAAAGAGCGAATTATCAAGTAAAGACTTTTTTCATAACGTCATGGTTTTCCTATTGTAGATTTAAGCAGAGTAACAAGGAAGAAAAAATTGCAAAAAGTCCGACGAACTTTAAATTTAATACTATCGAACAATGTTTTACGGAACTTAGAATGTCAAGTACTATAGAGATGATTTTAATGAGTTGGTAAGGCGCTACAGACTTCGAGTGAGATGTATAGGATAATTTATTATACGTGTATCAAATTATAGCAGTTGAATGAGGTCCAATGTCCATGGTTTTAAAATCGCAATCAACCAACCCTTAGTACAATATGACCGAGACAGCAGTCCGAGTCTATATTGTAACTCAGGGGTTGGTGGCTTAAAACATGAATTGACCGAATTCCACATGCTATAATTGGTTTTTATTATTATTTTTTTAAAAAGTTTTGCTGCAATAACTATCAAAATATTTAGTAATATTGCAAACGTGAAAAGAGGCTAAGTTATTGATTTAAGCACTTATAATTGTGACGTCACATAGAAAGCTGAAAGGAATAACAAGTGGTGGCTATTTTAGGAAACGTCAATTCATTGTTTAAAATTCATGTGGAGTTGTTTGACCTTAAAAGAAATTCAGAAATTAAATGAAAAATAATTTGAGAAACTGTGAAATACATTATCACCTCGGAGACTAACAGTCCACCAGCAGAATCTACAAAGAACACCAGTCAGCGCGTTGGTAAGATCTGGGCCCGTCAACAGGTGTTCATTCAACGAAGTGTCCCTGTATCTTGCAGAACAGTCAAACACGACCCTGAGTTTTCCTGGTTTCCGTGGGTGGTACACACCATGATGTGGGATATACCATGTGTTTCCACAATCACCATCTGCCGTCACTGGTTCAGCGTCGCCTCTATCTAATATTTCTTTCATGAAAGTCTTGTAGTGTCCGTGATATGTCTGGTCTTTCCTAAGCGTTCTTTTAAGATGATCTAAGCGAATCAGTGCAAGTGACTTGTTGTTGGGAAGAGTCGGTCGTTCCTTATGGGAGAGGCATTTCCAAATGCGTGTCATCCTGTTGATGTATGTTCTGCTCCATGAAGGTAAGGAATGTGATGTCGTCCTGAGGTATCTTTAGGTGCTCATTCTTATCATGCTCAAAGTCCTTTTCTAGAATCTTTATGACATCCTTAGGTGGACAGTAGTGTAGCTCCTCTCTGAAGTCCTATGGCTTAATGAAGTAAGTGAAAATGGCGAAGTAACAAAGTATTAACGTATCATAGTCCCAATAAAACACATACAAATCTGAGTGTTGGGCAACACGGACCTTCGACAAAAGCGAAGGCAGGATCAGGTGCCATGGAGGAGTAAGCATCCTCTGCTGACCGGTACACCCGCCGCTGAGCCCGTAGTCGAAACAAGATAACGGGGTTACCCGTCGTCCAAATCAGTATGAAAAATGACAGTCTAAACAAAGGGTATGAAACAAATCAGTCAACATATGACTTATGTGATAATTTGTAATTGCAAAGGGTCATTATAGCGACCGTGGAATTTGCGAAATGATGACTTTAAACGAGTTCGTTATAACCCTGCAACATCAACTTTTTGGTTAGTAGTTGGCCTCGCTTTAAAAAATCATCATACGCATGGCATGCCCTTGCGATATCGAATCAACTGAGAGACATACACACATAAGCAGGCGATAGTGGTACATTACTACGTAGAAAAGGAAAGTTGACGATTGCAAAGTCAAAGTCATCACGTTTATCATATAAGGCATGCCCTTGCGTATCGAATCAACTGAGAGACTACACACCATAAGCAGGCGATAGTGGTACATTACTACGTAGAAAAGGAAAGTTGACGATTGCAAAGTCAAAGTCATCACGTTTAATCATATAATGTATTATGTCATCTGCCATTAGAGTCAATATTTAGTATTCCCTCCCTTGTAAACTGGTATGTGCGAGCGATTTGCAGGAATGAAGTCCCTTGTATATGCACAGTCAATTGTTACAAAATCTGTAGATTTTATTCCTCTCACCCTAGGGTTCTGGATTCGCGAGCTATTGATAATAGTATGTTGTGAGGTCATGGTAGACAAACTTAGGCAAATCGGTTGAGCATCTGTATGCAAAGCGGCTGCGGTTTCGTCCAGTATAAAGGTGGTATCACTTTGTGTGTCCAAGAGTGCGTAAGTTAATATTTCTTGAGAAGGGTTGTCTTGTACGGAAACCCATACTGGCACAATCATGGACGTGCTGTGAGTATGAGTATATGTCCTACTTACATGAAAGGAACTAGCTGCTTTCACCTCGCATTGTTGCCTTTCCATTGGCGATTCTTCTTCATGTAGACTGCTAGGGTGTTCTCCTTTGCAGATGCTACATTTGTGTTTTCGCTTGCAGTCTTTGTTTCTATGGCCTTTGCGTAGACACCCAAAGTACAGATTTTTCGTTCGTACTACGGCACGTTTATCACTGATAGACAAAGCAGCAAAATGCTTACACTTACACAAAGGATGGCCTTCCTTCTCGCAATAGTCACATACACTAGTCTTAAAGTCACTTATTTTGCCATTGTGCTGATGGGATAAGGTTGTAGCCAGAACATTCACTTTTTGACTTCCCGAGTTCCTATGTTCTTTAACAGGTTTCATGTCAGAATCGTAGATTGCAGAGAGTGACGAAACTGGATTACATGCAATGCGAGCTTCTTTAACCACAAAGTCAACAAACTTGAAGAAAGACGGATAGTCACCAGAAGCATCAATGCTCTCCTGCACTTGTCGGTTCCAGCGCATTGCTGCCTAATTTGGAAGCTTGCTTAATAGTTTCTGATTTTCGGAGCAGTCATCTAGAATTTCTAGACTTGGAATCTGAGGTGTTGTATCTCGACAGGCTTGAAGGAAGTCACCGAAGTTTCTAAGAGCCTTTGAATTTCCTTCTGCAATTTTGGGCCAGTTCTCCAGTCTCTTCCTAAATGCCTTCTCAAATCTGCATTATGAAACGGTGTCCATATCGAACCTGCAAGACTTGTCGTGCATTGTTATACGCAGAACTGCTGCCACTGTGGAAGAAACCACCGATAGCCTGTAGTGCTTCTCCGGACACATATTTCAGTCTCTCTTGTTCTGGAATCCCCTTTCGTTCTATCAATGCATGAAATGCTGTTTTCCATTCCACAAATCTTAACGGATCTCCTGTAAAAACAGATGGTTCGGGTATGGGCAGTCGATTAAGGTTCACCGAATCCGCAAACACTTTAGCTAAGGGGCTGGTTGCAGAAGTGTCGTTCATAGTGTCGTGTGTATTAACTAGAGTAGGGTTCATGGGTGGAGCCTGCTGGGTGCAACAAAAACTCTGGCTATGTGTGACAGATGGACGACAGTTGGTAGCTGTGGTGACGTTCGTATTAGCTTGCATCAGATCGGAATAAGCTTTTTAAAGTCTTGCTTCAGCGATTGCCACTGACTTTTCAGCTTGCATCCTTTTCACTTCGTGCTGCTGAGTTTAAAGTAGTTTCCGTTGTTGGTCTCGCAGTGCTTCATACTTTGCTTGCTGTTCTTCATGTTGCATGGACTCTATCTCTACTTTCTTAGTGGCCAAATCAGCAAGAGCGTCTGCATATTTGTTTGATATTTGTGTTTGTGCAGAATCACTTCCCGAAACAATCACTGAACATAGATTTTGAATATTCGTTACGCTTAAAGGGGCATGGACACGTTCTGGCTAAAAATGTTCAAAAGTTTAGATTTCCATTTCTAATGTTTACAATGCTCACTTAGGGTATTTCTAATAAATCCAGCAAAATTTTGAACGTCCATTTGCTGAGTTGCAAGTGAGATAACAGCACTTAATTCTCTTCACTATGTAAACAAGGCCTCGAGGTCCATGTGAGTTTTTTTTTTTTTTACCTATATTGAATATTGCTAGATATACGTTCCATTTAAAAAGAATATTTCATATTTACAAGTTCATTCTGACACAAATTAATAGTTCCTAGTGATTCTCACATCTCATTTTGTTTTAAAATGGTTATTTTCTGTGAAGCAATCTTTATGTACAACAAAAACTAGGCTCGAGCTTGTTTTACGTAAGTGAAAGAATTGTAAGTGCTGTATCTTCATTGTACTCAACAAATGACGTTCAAATTTTTTGCTAACCATTAGACAAAATACCCTAAGTGAGCATTGTAAATTTTTTAAAAATGGAAATCTAAAATTTGAACATTTTAGCTCAGAACGTGTCCATGCCCCTTTAAGGTACTTCAGAGTGTCTGTAATGTCCTCAATCCCTGAAATGCTTTCGTTAACGGGGCGAACCATATCCTTTGAAATGGCGACACAAGCATCCATTTTCC
Source organism: Ostrea lurida (assembly GCA_903981925.1). Lineage (NCBI taxonomy): Eukaryota > Metazoa > Mollusca > Bivalvia > Ostreida > Ostreidae > Ostrea > Ostrea lurida. Next base: position 33,003 of record CAJDSM010017620.1, read on the forward strand.
GGACTACACTAGGGTTAGGAGCAGTAGCAGCACTGCGCAAGTGTTGAAAGGATTGTAAGACATCTTCTTCTCGGTTTGTGATCGAGTCTATCATGTGCCCAAGGTCTTCTTCGTTACATTCTGTTTTGATGTTGTGTCTGCACTCTCGTACCTCTAGTTTCCAGCGATCAAAGCACAGCTGAACTCTTCTCTCTCGTTTATTTGCTTCTTAGCAAAGATAACGAATAGTGATAAATTTCGTAAATCCCAAATTGAATACAAAACAAGAGTTGGGCAAACAAGGACCCAGGACACACCATAGGTGGGATCAGGTGCCTAGGAGGAGTAAGCATTCCCTGTCGACTGGTCACTATTGTTTGAA
>CAJDSM010017620.1:33388-49964 GCA_903981925.1 Ostrea lurida
TAGGGGTAGATTGATGACTAGTATAATATTCTCATCTAGGTATAAACTTGATCATACTCATTCCTCTACTTTCATATCTTTGTGATTTTTTTCTGAGACCCCTCCCCTCCCTTTGACTTTTCTTTCTACAATATTCCACAGTACACGAATATTAAAGAGTCCTATGCATATGAAATCGATTTTATTGTAAAGTTGCGAGGATTTCTTTCACTGAGTTAACGAAAAAACCGCAATCAAAATCGGCGCAGAGAAATAACAGAGTTCTCGATACCCCTACAACTAAAATTTTCATCTGTTTAAATCGATCTCTAGGAGGCCAGTATGGTTTCAGTTCCCGAGAAAAATATGTAAATATGAATAATTATAATGATTAAAATATGTGTAAAGGCACCAGGCTTCAGCCAACAGCCTTGTTGTATGTTCACGAGGGCTGAAAAATTCTCAATGGCTATGGGTGTAACTTTTCACCGCGTCCCAAAGAGAAGTACATTTCAACCATCGATCAAAATCAAAATATATCACTGTATTTAACAATGGGCCCCCGAATTTTTTCTACGAATACTACGACTGAAAACTTTCAACGATCACTAATTTTTTTAATAGTCTTAAACATTTAAATACGTTAAAACTACAAACAAACAAAGCGACACCCAACTGTTGATCTGTTACTGTTATGTTGTGACGTCACAGCGATTTGGCGGCTTAACCCGACTATTTCAAAATACGTCAGGTGTGAGATTTGGGAGTTTTTTTCGCTATCTCTGGTTAATTCAGGCCAGTAATCTTCGTCAAATTTTCAGGAACCATTATTTATTTGAGTAGAAATGTTTATTCTACCAAAAAAAATCGCATTTCAATAGCATAGACCCTTTAAGTAATTCCCAAACCCTTGGCAAGAATAAACCTTAACTATCATTTAAAGTCCGTCAGTTATTGTTTTTGAATACTCCACAATCCCAGCACTGGGTTTTTTTCCCTTGTTTTGGGTTATATAGCCCTCTCTGTTTGAGGTTTATAGCAACAGATACGCAACACGCCAAAACGAATCCGATTTCCTATACATTATTTGTGACTTTTCCCCCCTTGACTTCCTTTCCGTTTACCAATGTGAGCTGGATCGACTTATTACTTCTTCAGTGTGGCTGTTTGTAAACTGGCCTTCAGTCAGATAAACAGGACTCAAAGTACTGATGAATCGTTTTTATTTCCGACATCAACGTAAGAAACTTGTTCTCCTGACTAAGGCTGCTATAAGATCATTAAATCATTAAAATCGCTGTGTCGTTGTATAGACGATGATGCTGGGCGGAAAAGTTTGTGTATACTCAAAGAGCAAGACAAACAATTATCGGAACCAAAAATAATGCAAAATAGTAATACCGGAAATATTGAAAATATATATGCAAGTAAATTAACTAAAACCGTAAATTTTAAAGGCGTTGATAAAGATAGACAAAAATGCCATCATCACACCACACAATAAAAAAAGAATAAAATATTGACATTTACACTCCCACCAAACAGACAATTGTTCGTCCGAGACACAAAAGGTAATTCACAAGTCTAATGGATACATACATGTACTATCAAGTTACAATATTTACAAAGGTTTACTTTTCGAATAACGTAGCATAGCTTCATGGAACAGATCTTTCGAGTATCGGAGGACTGCGTCTACTTGAAAACTCTTCTGAACAGTCCATCGTCGTCTGGGTTGGCTTTAAAATGACGCGCTACCTAAGTGGACATTGGTTACGGGATAAGTCATTGTTCTTCAACAAGCCACAATGGCCCCTTCTGACGTAAGACGACTTGAACCGATGGTACTCTTTTCTTCCATCGTTACCAAAAACTGCTTAATTCAGGTACTGGAAGCGTCTCCAACGTTTAGGACAACAGGTCTCCTTCTCACAAATTCTGCCAAGAGGGGGGAAAGGTGGAGTGGTCTTATCCGGTCAAATAATGTGGTTTGGAGTGAGAGGCTCAGTGAGTCTGGGTTGATCAATTTCATTGACTGAAAGAGGGCGGACATTTACAATTGACATGCTACGGTAGAACACAGTTCTCAATGAAGAATCATTCCAACCTCCTGCAGGACAAGTAGCCAGTACGGAGTTGAGAATGTTTGCCGCATCAGTCCTTATTTGAACGTTCCCCACACATCTCCAGTATGACTAGCACTTGAACAAAGTCACAATGGTTTTTTTCGCTGGAATGCACATACCAGGTATTTTCTCGCATTTGGATGCTTTCTCAATTTTCGTTTTTAGGCACTAACAAAGTTTGGTCCTGGGTCTGAGCGTATTTTTTCTCACGGGCTCCTCTAAATGCAATAAAACAAGGCGAAAATCATCGAATAAAGGCATCCGTTGACAAGTTCGTCCACATCTCAATGTGAATCGCACGAGAACACTACAGGTGGAATAACAATCCATATCGTTTCACTTCCTTTCGTCCCTGTTTCACCATACAAGGAGCAAAACAGTCCTCCCTACAATACGTGAAGGGTGGAGTTTGGCTCGACGTGTTCTTGGGGGGCAATTCTTGCATTTCCTGTGTTTTGTGGAACGTCTCAACTTCCTAACATTCCACAATTGCGTATGAAAGCTTGTGAACAGTCTTACTTCCTCCACAATCCAGTAGCCAAGAGACCGAAGCTTGTTGAGTGTAATACCTCTTCCTTGATGAAGGTGTCTTCATGACATGCGAGAGAATCAAGCGTGTGAAATGTAACTCTTCTTGGCAAGAATTACTGGGTTTTTGCATGTAGAAGGCAAAAGTCTGTCTTTCTTAGCTCGACCTGCCTAACTCGTAGCACACCAATCTAAGCAACAGGAAGCGGTTCCAACGGTTTCAACGATTTTGTTTCTGGGAAGCGTTTCAAAACTTGCCTAAGAGCACTGATGGTGTCTTGAAAGGTTCATGCTGAACTAACTTTATGATGTCCTGTTCTGCTTTTATATTCGTTTCATTCTGCGGTAGGCGGGTGCATTTCCCTTGATGTCGTTTTGAAAGCCTCTGAAGTCCTGGCATGAGAGATATGGCTTTAAGTCCAAGATGAGGCTCTAGCCACGAATTTCACAAGGAATGCCTCGAATGGATGTTCTGTTTTTGCAGCAAATGTGACCTTGCGATTTTACTTGCCGGGTCTCCTAGCTCTGCAATCTTGCTTTCACACTTCGTGTTTCATGTTCAAGTTGCTTAGAAATGGAGGACAAATTAGCCAAAATGAGTTGCTGATCTCTAGCAACACAGAGTGCACAAGAGGGCAATTGGTCAGGCTAAGTTGCTTGAAGTTTCAACTACACCCTGATAAGGTTTGTAAGCATAACTTATGCATTTGTACGGCGATTGGCCAGCGAATACAGAAATCTGCGAGCTTCGTTGTTGATGTAGCCAAGCAAACCTCTTTGAGTCTGTCCAGAAGTCTTTCTGTCTATGGTTAAGTTCAATTCCCCTCTTTAGGAATAAACTGACCTCCACTGATAACACTGCTGCTGTCAGCTCCAAAACGAGTATCGTTACAACCTTCAAAAGGTGCTACCTTGCCTTAGTGCATTATAAGCAACACATGTACTGTTTTCATAGCCAGATCTAGATTGTGCTTGCATCGAAAATGATGAAGCTCGTTGCTGACAAGTGTCTACGCAAATTCGCTTGTATGAGACATCTTTGAACCTTGATGAGATGTTGTTGCGCAGGTCCTTGATCCATGCCTCCCACAAAGGCAAGTCTGCCCGCAGGCAGGGGTTATTCCATCCTAAGTTACCAAATGACACATTCCTGTATGTTTTCGTTTCCCGGTAAGGGTGAAAGGGGGAAATAAATCGCTAATGGGGTCGAATATTGAAGCAACTATGGATAACATTTTGCGTCTTGTATGAGATGTGTTGCTGATCAGTGCCTTTGAAAGCAGAGTGCGTCCTCCTCAATACTCTATTTGATCCCAAGGGTTTTGTTCCATAGGCAGTTTTTCGTGTGCGGATCTTAGATCCTTGCATCAGCTGTTCTCTCTCTTTGATGCCAGCAACAGAATTTATCACAGTTTTGTTGTTAGAAATAAATTTTGTAAAACGTAGTCCACCCATTTGCACACAGCGTTTGTGCATCTTGTTATCAGGCTTTATCGCTTCCTCCTCAGTCTCCACACTTTTAAGTCCATCATCTACGTAGAAATCATTCTTGAAACAAAGGATGATGCAGCAAGGAAAGGTGCCTTCTTGAGTCCTAGCCCAGGAACTTGAGGGACGCTGTAATTTCGGCACATCCTGGGATGAAGCGCCTGCCCCCAAATGTGTAGCCTCATTGCAATATTCCTTTGTTCTGCATCTAGAGTTTCCAATCCTTCGCCATAAGAATCGTAATAATCTGGTCGAGCACATGTACAATAAACGGTGAAACATCTCATACACACACAAAAAGCTATAGGATACTGTATAATAAATCATATACGGTACCGAATTTTTTATGCACCAGCATGCGCATTTCGAACAAACTATGTCTCCCAGCGATGCCCAACCGAAAACGTTGGAAAAATCCGAAACATGAAAAAAGTAAAAACTTTATAAAAGTGATCAATGTAGTTGCCAAAAGATTAGGGCTAAATATTCGAAGGATCAGAGCTAATGCCTGAGGGAGATAATCCTTATTTAAAATATGAATTTCTAAATTTTAACACTGCAATAGATACATATTCCGTATTTTCAAGCTTAGTAACATAGTAACAATGCAACTGGGCCTGTAGAGACCCTCGAGAACTAAACAGTCCACCAGTCAAGAATCTACAAAGAAACACCGAGTCGCGCGTTGGTAAGATCTGGGCCCGTAACAGGTGTTCATTCAACGAAGTGTCCTGTATCTTTTGCAGAAACAGTCCCAAACACGACCCTGAGTTTCCTGGTTTCGTGGTGGTACACAACGCATGATTGTGGGATATACCATGTGTTTCCACAGATCACCATCTGCCGTCACTGGTTAGCGTCGCCTCTATCTAATATTTTCTTTCAATGAAAGTCTTGTAGTGTCCGTGATATGTCCTGGTTTTCCTAAGCGTTCTTTTAAGTGATCTAAGCGAATCAGTGAAGTGACTTTGTTGGTTGGGAAGATGTCGTCGTTCCTTATGGGAGAGGCCCATTTCCAAATGCGTGTCATCCTGTTTGATGTATGTTCTGCTCCATGAAGGTAAGGATGTGATGTCGTCCTGAGGTAATCTTTAGGTGCTCATTCTTTATCATGCTCAAAGTCCTTTTCTAGAATCTTTTTACTGACATCCTTAGGTGGACAGTAGTGTAAGCTCCTCTCTGAAAGTCCTATGTGCTTATGACATGTAGTGTAAATGGCGAAGTAAAAAGTATTAAAACGTAATCATAGTCCCAAAAAACACTAATCAAAATCGAGTGTTGGGGCAACAAGGACCTTCGACAAAGAGCGAAGAGGCCCACAGGAGGTCAGGTGCACATGGAGGAGTAAGCAATATAGACCTCTGCTGCTAACCGGTCACACCCGACGTGAGCCCGTAGTCGAAAAAAGAAGATGGAAAATCAAGTAACGGGTTACCCGTCGTCAATCTAGTATGAAAAGAACAGTCTAACAAGGTAAGAAGGATCAGTAGATAATAGAACAAGACAACATAAGAATACACGTCATAAACATTAATTAAAGGCAAAATCATTGACCTATGACTAGATAATTTGTAATTGCAAACGAAGGTCATATTAGCGAGACCGTGGAATTTGCGAAATGATGACTTTAAACGAGTATATTTCGTAATATAACCCTGCAAACATCAACTTTTTGTTGGATAGTTGGCTACTGACTTTAAAGTGACCTACAGCCTTAAAATCGCATGCTGGGCAATGTCCCCGTTTGACGATAAGCGAATCTCAACACTGAGAGAACATAACACCATATGAAAGCAGGCTGAATAGTGGTAATTACGAATTATCTAACGTAGAAAGGATAAGTTAGTTGAACGATTGCACAAGTCAAGTCATGTCATTAGGTTTAAATATCATATCACGGTTACGTTTATTAACTCGGCTGGGAAAGGTCATCAAGTGCATTGGTGAACGGATTCCTTGGGATCGATATAGTGAGCTCGACACGATTTCTGGTACATAAGCTGCCGGATCGACATAGCATCACCATAAGCCAGGCGATAGTGGTACATTACTACGTAGAAAAGGAAAGTTGACGAATTGCAAAGTCAAAGTCAATCACGTTTATCATACTAACTGCCTAGTTGTCAGTCTGCCATTAAGAGTCAATAATTAGTATTCCCTCCCTTGGTAAATGGTATGTGCGAGCGATTTGCAGGAATGAAGTCCCTTGTATATGCACACGTCATTGTTCAAAATCTGTAGATTTTATTCCTCTCCACCCTAGGGTTCTGGATCGCGAGCTATGATAATAGTATGTTGTGAGGTCATGGTAGACAACAAACTTAGGCAAATCGTTGAGCATCTGTATGCAAAGCGGCTGCGGTTTCGTCCAGTATAAAGGTGGTAATCACTTTGTGTGTCCAATGAGGTGCGTAAGTTAATATTTCTTGAGAAGGGTTGTCTTGTACGGAAACCCATCTGGCACAATCAATGGACGTGCTGTGAGTATGAGTATTATGTCCTACTTACATGAAAGGAATAGCTGTTTCACCTCGCATTGTTGCCTTTCCATTGGCATTCTCTTCCCTCATGTAGAACTGCTAGGGTGTTTTCCTTTGCAGATGCTACATTTGTGTTTTCGCTTGCAGTCTCTTATGTTTCTATGGCCTTTGCGTAGACACCCAAAGTACAAGATTTTTCGTTCGTACTACGGCAACGTTTATCCACTGATGAACCAAAGCAGCAAAATGCTTTGACACTTACACAAAAGGATGGCCTTCCTCTTCTCGCAATAGTCACATACACTAGTCCTTAAGTCACTTATTTTGGCCATTGTGCTGATGGGATAAAGGTTGGTAGCCCAGAAACATTCACTTTTTGACTTCCCGAGTTCCTATGTTCTTTAACAGGTTTCATGTCAGAATCGTAGATTGCAGAGAGTGACGAAACTGGATAATAAACATGCAATGCGCAGTTCTCTTTAACCACAAAGTCAACAAACGTTGAAGAAAGAGGATAGTCACCAGAAGCATCAACTGACTCTCCTGCACTTTCGTTCCAGCGCAATTGTGCTAATTTTGGAAGCTTGCTTAATAGTTTCTGATTTTACGGAGCAGTCATCTAGAATTTCTAGACTGGAATCTGAGGTGGTTGTATCTCGACAGGCTTGAAGGAAGTCCACGAAGTTTCTAAGAGCCTTTGAATTTCCTTCTGCAATTTTGGCCAGTATCTTCCGAGCTCCTCCTTCTATCAACTGCCTTCTCAAATCTGCATTAATGAAACGGGTGTCCATATCGACTGCAAGACTTGTCGTGCTTGTTATACGCAGAACTGCTGCACACTGTGGAAGAAACCACCGATAGCCTGTAGTGCTTCTCCGGACCAATATTTTAGTCTCTCTTGTTCTGGAATCCCTTTCGTCTATCAATGCATGAAATGCTGTTTTCCAATTATCCAACAAATCTTACAGATCTCCTGTAAAAACAGATGGTTCGGGTATGGGCAGTCGATTAAAGGTTCACCGAATCCGCAAACACTTTTAGCTAAAGGTGCTGGTTGCAGAAGTGTCGTTTCATAGTGTCTGTGTATTAATAGAGGTAGGGTTCAATGGGTGGAGCCTGCTGGGTGCAACAAAAACTCTTGGCTATGTGTGACAGATGGTACGACAGGTTGTAGCTGTGGTGACGTTCGTTTAGCTTGCATCAGATCGGAATAAGCTTTTTTAAAGTTAGCTTTCAGCGATTGCCACTGACTTTTTCAGCCTTGCATCCTTTTCACTTCGTGCTGCTGAGTTTAAAAGTGTAGTTTCCGTTGTTGGTCTCGCAGTGCTTCATACTTTGCCTTGCTGTTTCTTCATGTTTGCAATGGACCTCTATCTCTACTTTTCTTAGTGGCCAAATCAGAAGAGCGGTCTGCATATATTGTTTGATATTTTGTGTTTGTGCAGAATCACTTCCCGAAACATCACTGAACATAGATTTGTGAATATTCGTTACGCTTAAAGGGGCATGGACACGTTCTGGCTAAAAATGTTCAAAAGTTTAGGATTTCCAATTTCTAATGTTTAACAATGCTCAACTTAGGGTATTTCTAATAAATCAGCAAAATATTTGAACGTCATTTGCTGAGTTGCAAGTGAGATAACAGCCACTTACATTCTCTTCACTATGTAAACAAGGCCCTCGAGGTCCATGTGAGTTTTTTTTTTTTTTACCTATATTGAATATTGCCTAGGTATACGTTCCATTTAAAGAAGAAATTTCATAATTACATAGTTCATTCTGACACAAATTAAATAGTTCCTAGTGATCTCACATCCTCATTATTGTTTTAAAATGGTGATTTTCTGTGAAGCAATCTTTATGTACAACAAAAACTAGGCTCGAGCTTGTTTTACGTAGTGAAAGAATTGTAAGTGCTGTATCTCACTTGTACTCAACAAATGACGTTTCAAATTTTTTGCTAACCATTAGACAAATACCCTAAAGTGAGCATTGTATAATTTTTTAAAAATGGAAATCTTAAAATTTGAATATTTTAGCTCAAGAACGTGTCCATGCCCCTTTTAAGGTACTTCAGAGTGTCTGTAATGTCCTCATCCTGAAATGCTTTCGTTAACGGGGCGAAACCAATATCCTGAATGGCGACACAGCATACCAATTTTCCGGACTACACTAGGGTTAGGAGCAGTAGCAGCACTGCGCAAGTGTTGAAGGATTGTAAGACATCTTCTCTCGGTTTGTGATCGAGTCTATCATAGTGTCCCAAAGGTCTTCTTCGTTACAATTCTGTTTTTGATGTTGTTGTCTGCACTCTCGTACCTCTAGTTTCCGCGATCAAAGCAACAGCTGAACCTCTTCTCTCTCGTTTATTTGCTTCTTAGCAAAAGATAACGAATAGTGATAATATTTCAGTAAATCCAAATTGATACAAAACAAGAGTTGGCAAACAAGGACCCAGGACACACCATATGAAGTGGGATCAAGGTGCCTAGGAGGAGTAAGCCATTCCCTGTCGACTGTCACTATTGTTTGAATTTAAATATCCTATGTTGTCTACTAAAAATGGATAAATTTACATTTGGATTTTATTTTGGACATTTTAATTAAAATTCTATTTTCTATCAGGATTAATTATCATATTGAGAATCATAGGATATTTTATTCCCAGTGAGGATTTTTTCCCCATAGGAATAATGATAAGATTTTTGATAGGATAAAAAAATCCCCCATTCTCCTACAGGATTTTATCTTTAGGGCTTATATCTCTTAATATTACAAGTTGTAGTAACTTTAGGCTTTGAACTAGAAGATACTGTAAAAAAATCCCACAAGAATACACTCGAATTTGTGTTTACTGTAATCTTTGTTAAAAAGGTAGCAAAAAGTTTGTGAACTTTGTCATGGGTCATGTCCGAAGTTAAATTTCATACTGTTCATATATATCTCATTGTACCCTGCCTTAGTTTCAACTTACGATATCTTTCAATTCAAAATTTTTTGAAAATTTTTTTTGGGGGCCGGGGGGGGGGGGGTGTCCTATATATTGGCATACACAGACGTACCGCTGGAATGGGTCACTTTTTTTTGACAAGTCAAATATATCAATGGGATGCAATTTTCACCAATCTGTTATATAGCAATGGGTATAGACAATTTCGCATGCTACTATATCAAAGAATGGTAATTTATAAATTTATGTATAACCTCTAACAAAATTTGTAATCATATTCCATAAAAAAAGTTGCAATTACTACTACCACCCACTGAAAACCAAGGCCTAGTATTACAATAGCAATATGCAATACTTACAGTGTACTTGGGCAGCAATAGCCTACAACTTTACACAAATAGGTCACAATTTTGTTGGGTAAGAATTTTCAACGGAAATATATGAATGGGTATAGCTTTCAAAAATATTGAAAGGGGTATTTTGAAAATCTACGCCGTTCGTCTATACCCAAAAATTGAAAAGTATAGGTTGAGACCACATGACGTTTTAAATATATTTGACTGAAAAAACATATAATATTGACAAGGTATCTCACGCCGCCATCTTGAATTCCTTATTTACCAGCCACATTAAAGCGACAGTTATATATTATTAGTACTATACTATTCATGAAATTGTGATTGTTCTTTGGAAAATTCCATGAAATTGCTGTCCAGATTTTTGTAAACACTTTCTAACATTAATGTTACATTGGATCTCAGTTAATGCACCCATATCATGAGAAAAAAGCAAAACAAAAGCACAGCGCATCGACAGTCGGACACACAAGTCGGGGGTAGTAGGTCTACATTTCATCTGCTGTCAAGACCTTGATGTTCCCGATTTTCATCACTGTGTGAATAAATACGTCCTCTCTGCCATATAAGAATTTTCATGGTAGATCTTGGTATTCCTAAAGCCCTTAATGAATTAGACACATCTTTGTGCGAATTTTCTGCATGTTTAGATTGTTTAGTTAACGCAGACGACAATATACAAATTATCGATTAAGTACACTGTTGTAAAAATAAAAAGCGGATTTTTTATCTATTTATAGCGAGGGGCACAATTATCGGCTGTTAATCACAAATACAGTGCTATTTGGAAGCGGAGTGGCGAATAATTGAGTCCCATGACAATTATTTTCTGTTTCTTAGAAATATGTGTTCACGTGACATCACTGGACTGTACATTCTTGCGCGCTCGATTTACATCATCTAGGTTATTTGAGGACATGGGTCAAGAAATTTTGGACGGTAAAACTTTAGTATCAATACGCTTCGTGCATTGATGCAGTTTTACCGCCCAAAATTCAGTGATACCTGAATCAGCCGAAAAAATTCTCACTTCTAAATGCCGAGCTCTTGACAAAGGAGCAATCACTACCTGTTTTTATGTCTTAGGTTTGAAGCGGCCGGGTGCGAGCACAGGGCTGGAACGCACGACCTCCCGATCTATCACTGAGCCACTGCGACCGGTTCTTCCGTCAGAGAAATGTATCAGATCGATGCATATTCCTACACCAATCACATCCGAGGTTTGCATGGAGCGTAGCGGAGTTAGCCGAGGATTAATAATATATCTTAATTGATTCTACAGAAAATATTTTTTTTTAGCAATCAATGATAGGTGAAGGGAACGTCAAGGAAAATTATCTATATACTAGTATCTGGGTATAAGAATACATGAAACATATTACATATGCAAAACATTTACCATTTATTCAAATTTCAGAAGTTTGCACCAGAGTCCATTTCTCCAAATACTATCAAAAGCCTGTTTTAAAATCTATAACAGTACAAATAATTTCTTGTTGCTATTAACAAGAGCATTGGATAAAAAAACCCCAAACAAACCTTAAGTATATGGAGCACCAATTAACATACACTCAAATAATTGAAGGTATTTTTAATTATTTAAAGATATCATTGATTCAATTATATTGCTCTCTTCAATTGAATTAATGCACGCATTAATTCATTTCTTGCTCTCATTAATTCAATTAATGTGCGCATTAATTCAAATAAAAAGAACAATAATTGATTTAATGCGCGCATTAATTCAACTGAAGAAAACAATGATTCGTTTAATGCGCACATCAATATCAATTATTGCTCTCATTAATTCAATTAATGCTCGCATTAATGTGGTGGAATTATTGCTCGCAAAATTTAATTTAATGCTCGGTATAAATGATTTAATGATCTCTTTAATTCAATTAATGATATATTTAATTAATTGCAAAGTCAAAGTCAACACGTTTATCATTATAACTTAGTTGCCTCAGTCTGCCATTAAGAGTCAATATTAGTATTCCCTCCTTGTAAATGGTATGTTGCGAGGCGATTTGCAGGAATGAAGTCCCTTGTATATGCACAGTCATTGTTTACAAAATCTGTAGATTTTTATTCCTCTCCACCCTAGGGTTCTGGATCGCGAGCTATGATAATAGTATGTTGTGAGGTCATGGTAGAAACAAAACTAGGCAAATCGTCTGAGCATACTGTATGCAAAGCGGCGTCGCGGTTTGCGTCCAGTATAAAGGTGGTATCACTTTGTGTGTCCAAGAGGTGCGTAAGTATAATATTTCTGAAGAAGGGTTGTCTTGTACGGAAACCCATCTGGGCACAATCAATGGACGCTGTGAGTATGAGTATTATGTCCTACTTACATGAAAGGAACTAGCTGTTTCACCTCGCATTGTTGGCCTTTCCATTGCGCGATTCTCTCCCTCATGTAGAACTGCTAGGGTGTTGTTCTCCTTGGCAGATGCTAACATTTGTGTTTTCGCTTGAGTCCTTTGTTTCTATGGCCTTTGCGTAGACACCCAAAGTACAAGATTTTTCGTTCGTACTACGGCAACGTTTAATCACTGATGAACAAATGCAGCAAAATGCCTTACACTTACACAAAAGGATGCGCCTTCCTTCTCCGCAATAGTCACTATACACTAGTCTTAAGTCACTTATTTTTGGCGATTGTGCTGATGGGATAAGGTTGGTAGCCCAGAACATTCACGTTTTTGACTTCCCGAGTTCCTATGTTCTTTAACAGGTTTCATGTCAGAATCGTAGATTGCAGAGAGTGACGAAACTGGGATATAACATGCAAATGCGCAGTTCTTTTAACACAAAGTCAACAAACTTGAAGAAAGAGGATAGTCACCAGAAGCCAATCAACTGCTCTCCTGCACTTGTCGGTTCCAGCGCATTGCTGCTAATTTTGGAAGCTTGCTTAATAGTTTCTGATTTCGGAGCAGTCATCTAGAATTTCTAGACTTGGAATCTGAGGTGTTGTATCTCGACAGGCTTGAAGGAAGTCACCGAAGTTTCTAAGAGCCTTTGGAATTTCCTTCTGCAATTTTGGCCAGTATCTTCCGAATCCTCCTTCCTATCAACCTGCCTTTCTCAAATCTGCATTATGAAACGGTGTCCATATCGAACCTGCAAGACTTGTCGTGCATTGTTATACGCAGAACTGCTGCACACTGTGGAAGAAACCACCGATAGCCTGTAGTGCTTCTCCGGACCAAATTTTAAGTCTCTCTTGTTCTGGAATCCCCTTTTCGTTCTATCAATGCATGAAATGCTGTTTTCCAATTCCACAAATCTTAACGGATCTCCTGTAAAACAGATGGTTCGGGTATGGGCAGTCGATTAAGGTCCCGAATCCGCAAACACTTTTAGCTAAGGTGCTGGTTGGCGAAGTGTCGTTCTCAAGTGTCTGTGTATTAACTAGAGGTAGGTTCATGGGTGGAGCTGCTGGGTGCAACAAAAACTCTGGCTATGTGTGACAGATGGACGACAGGTTGGTAGCTGTGGTGACGTTCGTTATTAGCTTGCATCAGATCGGAATAAGCTTTTAAGTCTGCTTCAGCGATTGCCACTGACTTTTTCAGCCTTGCATCTTTTCACTTCGTGCTGCTGAGTTTAAAAGTAGTTTCCGTTGTTGGTCTCGCAGTGCTTCATAACTTTGCTTGCTGTTTCTTCATGTTGCAATGGACTCTATCTCTACTTTTCTTAGTGGCCAAATCAAGAAGAGCGTCTGCATATATTGTTTGATATTGTGGTTTGTGCCAGAATCACTTCCCGAAACAATCACTGAACATAGATTTGTGAAATATTCGTTACGCTTAAGGGGCATGGACACGTTCTGGCTAAAAATGTTCAAAAGTTTAGGATTTCCAAGGTTTCTAATGTTTAACAACTGCTCACTTAGGGTAGTTTCTAATAAATCAGCAAAATTTGAACGTCCATTTGCTGAGTTGCAAGTGAGATACAGCCACTTAATTCCTTCACTATGTAAACAAGGCCTCGAGTCCATGTGAGTTTTTTTTTTTTTTACCTATATTGAATATGCTAGAGTATACGTTCCATTTAAAAAGAATTTTCATATTACAAGTTCATTCTGACACAAATTAATAGTTCCTAGTGATTCTCACATCCTCATTATTGTTTTAAAATGGTGATTTTCTGTGAAGCAATCTTTATGTAAACAAAAACTAGGCTCGAGTCTTGTTTTACGTAGTGAAGAATTGTAAGTGCTGTATCTCATTGTAACTCAACAAATGACGTTCAAATTTTTTGCTAACCATTAGAAATACCCTAAGTGAGCATTGTTAAATTTTTTAAAAATGGAAATCTAAAATTTGAAATTTTAGCTCAAGAACGTTCCATTGCCCCTTTAAGGTACTTCAGAGTGTCTGTAATGTTCCTTCAATCCATGAAATGCTTTCGTTAACGGGGCGAAACCATATCCTGAATTGGCGACACAAGCATACCCATTTTCCGGACTACACTAGGGTTAGGCGCAGTAGCAGCACTGCGCAAGTGTTGAAAGGATTGTAAGACATCTTCTCTCGGTTTGTGATCGAGTCTATCTATAGTCCCAAAGGTCTTCTTCGTTACATTCCTGTTTTGAGTTGTTGTGTCTGCACTCTCGTACCTCTAGTTTCCAGCGGATCAAAGCAAACAGCTGAACTCTTCTCTCTCGTTTATTTGCTTCTTAGCAAAGATAACGAAAGTGATAATTCGTAAAGTCCCAAAAAATACAAAACAAGAGTTGGGCAAACCAAGGACCCGGACACACCAGAGGTGGGATCAAGGGCTAGGAGGAGTAAGCCATTCCCTGTCGACTGTCACTATTGTTTGAATTTAAATATCCTAATGTTGTCTACTAAAAATGGGATAAATTTACATTTGGATTTTTATTTTGGACATTTTAATTAAAATTCATTTTCTATCAGGATTAATTATCATATTGAGAATCATAAGGATATTTTTATCCCAAGTGAGATTTTTTCTCCATAGGATAATGATAAGATTTTGATAGGATAAAAAATCCCCACATTCTCCTACAGGATTTTATCTTTAGGAGCTTATCATCTCTTAATATACAAGTTGTAGTAACTTTAGGCTTTGAACTAGAAGATACTGTAAAAAATCCCACAAAGAATACATCGAATTTTGTTTTACTGTAATCTTTGTTAAAAAGGGTAGCAAAAAGTTTTGGAACTTTGTCAGTATCGAATAAGTTTAGAGACATACACACCATATGCAGGTGATGATGGAATATTGCTAGATAAATATGGGAAGTTGACGATGGAGAAGCTGAAATCGTCCCGTTTGTCATAAAGTTGAGTAGTTAGTTTGCCGTTAATGTCAATGTTCAATAAAATATCCAAGTACGAAGCAGACATGGAAGACTTTGTGGTGTCCTTGACACTTTTGTTTAATTCATTTAAAGAGAGCAATAATTCATTTAAAGAGAGCATTAATTCAATTGTGCATATATCGAATTAAAGATTTCTCTAATTACGAGGGCCGTTCAAAAAATACGTAGACTTTTGTCATAACTATTTCATAAAACGTCATAAAATAACCATATTTGGTAGATATATTTTAACCATAAATCCAACAAATTCTAATTAGAAACTTCCAATATATCTAAAAAGTTATTTCAGATTTAAAACTTGTTAAAATGGGGTCACAGAGCACGTCGGAATTTGGTACTATACAAACAATACGCTGTATAATGTCTGACAAATGCTCTAAAATGAAAAAAAAAATAGATGCTTAAATCAGGAATTGTTACCTTATTTCACGAGTTAAATTTTGACGCAATCAATATGCTTCGTTGAACGGAAATCGCTTAATAGAGGTGAGGTAGTCCTCGTAAAAATGCAAAAAAGTTGACGTCGCATGACGTTACGGAAGTAGCGATAGCATTTTTGTTGCCGTCAAGAAAACCCAGATACAAACTTTTAATATGCTAGACAAAGAAGAAATATATGTTAAAAGACAGACCTGCATTTCTTTATAAATGAATGGGATTTTGGAGGTAAAAATTCTTGTATAGAATGATTGGCTAGCTAGGAGAGAGCGAATTATCAGTAAAAGACTTCATAACGTCATGGTTTTCCTATTGTAATTTAAGCAGAGTAACAAGGAAGAAAAATTGTAAAGTCCGACGAACTTTAAATTATACTATTCGAACAATGTTTTACGGACTAGATGTCAAGTACTATAGAGATGATTTTAATGAGTTGGTAAGGCGCTACAGACTTCGAGTGAGATGTATAGGAGTATTTATTACGGTATACAAATTATAGCATGTTGATGAGGTCAATTCATGGTTTTATCGCACCAACCCTTAGTACAATATTGACCGAGGACGCAGTCCGAGGTCTATATTGTACTCAGGGTTGGTGCTATAAAACCATGAATTGACCGAATTCAACATGCTATAATTGTTTTATTATTTTTTAACAGTTTTGCTGCAATAACTATCAAAATATTTAGTATAATAATGCAACGCTAAGTTATTGATTTTAGCACTATAATTGTGACGTCACAATAGAAAGCTGAAAGGATAACAAAGTGGTGCTATTTTAGGAAACGTCAATTCATTGTTTATAAAATGTCATGTGGAGTTGTTTCGATTCAAATAGAATTTCAGAAATTACAATGAAAAAATAATTTGAGAAA
>CAJDSM010017620.1:49989-67711 GCA_903981925.1 Ostrea lurida
TGAAGTTGCACCAGAGTCCATTTCCAAATACTATCAAAACCTGTTTTTAAAATCTATAACAGTACAAATAATTCTGTTGCTATTACACAAGGAGCATTGGATAAAAAACCCCAAACAACCTTAAGTATATGGAGCACCAATAAACATACACTCAAATAATTGAAGGTATTTTTAATTATTTAAAGATATCATTGATTTCAATTATATTGCCTCTTCAATTGAATTAATGCACGCATTAATTCATTTCTTGCTCTCATTAATTCAATTAATGTGCGCATTAATTCAAAATAAAAAAGAACATAATTGATTTAATGCGCGCATTAATTCAACTGAAGAAAACAAATGATTGGCGTTAATGCGCGACATCAATATCAATTATTGCTCTCATTAATTCAATAATGCTCGCATTAATGTGGTGGATATTTGCTCGCAAAATTTAATTTAATGTTCGGTATAAATGATTTAATGATCTCTTTAATTCAATTAATGATATATTTAATTATTCACAAATAAAGGCAAAGATAACGAACAGTGATCAATCTCGCAAGTCCCCAACAAAATACAAAAACAAGAGTTGGGCAAACACGGGACCCCTGGACAACACAGAGGTGGGATCAAGGGCCTAGGAGGAGTAAGCATCCCCTGTTGACCGGTCACACAACTGTGACCCATAGTTTTGATCAGGTAAACGAAGCAATCCGTAGTCAAATCAGTATGTGGAAACGGCTTAACATGTGGCTATGAAACACATCAGACAGCAGGTCATACTGGTAAACTAAATTGTTGTGTAACGACCATAGAATTTACGAAATGCTGTCTTTAAACGTGACGTTGAAACCTCTGCAAAACGTTAGTAAGTAGCCCGCCTCGATTCAAAAACCGATCATACGCAGAACAAGCTCTTGTGTATCGAATAAGTTTAGAGACATACACACCATATCGCAGGTGATGATGGGAATTTGCTAGATAAATATGGGAAGTTGACCGATGGAGAAGCTGAAATCGTCCCGTTGTCATAAAGTTGAGTAGTTAGTTTGCCGTTAATGTCAATGTTCAATATAAATATCCAAGTACGGAAGCAGACATAAGACTTTGTGGTGTCCTTGACACTTTTGTTTAATTCATTTTAAAGAGAGCAATAATTCATTAAAGAGAGCATTAATTCAATTGTGCATATATCGAATTAAAGATTTCTCTAATTACGAAGGGCCGTTTCAAAAAATACGTAGACTTTTTCAAACTATTCATAAAACGTCATAAATAACCATATTGGTAGATATATTTAACCATAAATCCAACAAATTCTAATTAGAAACTTCCCAATATATCTAAAAAAGTTATTTCAGATTTAAAACTTGTTAAATGGGGTCACAGAGCACGTCGGAATTTGTACTATACAAACAATACGCTGTATAATGGCTCTGACAAATTGCCTAAAATGAAAAAAAAAATAGATGCTAAATCAGGAATTGTTACCTTATTTCACGAGTTAAATTTTGAACGCAATACATTGCTTCGTTGAACGGAAATCGATTATAGAGGTGAGGTAGTCCTCGTAAAAATGCAAAAAAGTTGACGTCGCATGACGTTACGGAAGTAGCGATAGCATTTTTGTTGCCGTCAAGAAAACCCAGATACAAACTTTTAATATGCTAGACAAAGAAGAAATATTGTTAAAAGACAGACCTGCATTTCTTTATAAATGACATGGGATTTTGGAGGTAAAAATTCTGTATAGATGATTGGCTAGCTAGGAGAGAGCGAATATCAGTAAAAGACTTCATAACGTCATGGTTTCCTATTGTAATTTAGCAGAGTAACAAGGAAGAAAAATTGTAAAGTCCGACGAACTTTAAATTATACTATTCGAACAATGTTTTACGGACTAGATGTCAAGTACTATAGAGATGATTTTAATGAGTGGTAAAGGCGCTACAGACTTCGAGTGAGATGTATAGGAGTATTTATTACGTATTACAAATTATAGCATGTTGATGAGGTCAATTCCATGGTTTTATCGCACCAAACCCTTAGTACAATATTGACCGAGGACGCAGTCCGAGGTCTATATTGTAACTCAGGGTTGGTGCTATAAAACATAATTGACCGAATTCAACATGCTATTAATGTTTTATTATTATTTTTTAACAGTTTTGCTGCAAAAACTATCAAATATTTAGTATAATATGCAACGCTAAGTTATTGATTTAGCACTATAATTGTACGTCACAATAGAAAGCTGAAAGATAACAAAGTGGTGCTATTTTAGGAAACGTCAAATTCATTGTTTATAAGTCATGTGGAGTTGTTTCGATCAAATAGAATCAGAAATTACAATGGAAAATAATTTGAGAAACTGTGAAATACATTATCGTGACGTTATAGTTTTAACGTATCATTGCTCCGTGATGAAAACAAGCTGGTTTGAACTTGAATAACACCAGTTCCATATAATCAAATGCAGATGAAAAATCCATACATTCATAGAATAAATGTTTAACATAAAATAATGTGTTGACTTTAATTCTTTACAAATAATTCGAAAAGAGGAGCATTTTCTACGTATTTTTTGAATGGCCCTCGTATATAGCTGCTCTCTCTAAAAAAAATTATTGCTCTCATTAATTCAATTCATGAGAACAATAATTGAATTATTGCGAGCATCAATTGAATTAATGATATCATTATTTCAATTAAAGAGAGCAATAACTCAATTATTGCTAGCATCAATTGAATTAATGATATTATCTTCAATTAAAGAGAGCAATAATTGAGATATTGTGTGCTTTAATTCATTTAAAAAGAGCAATAATTCATTAATAGCGCTCTTTAATTCAGCAAAGGAATTAAAGATATCATCAATTGAATTAATGCGCTCAATAATTCAGAACTGAAGATATTAGTTTTATGATATTTTGACATGTATCCATATTTTGACATGTATCCATATTTTGAGTTTTTGGATAAAGAATAACGAGTATTGTCATTAGATTTTTATTTTGTTATTACAGCTGGAGAAAACACACTATACACCATAACTTTAAGATCGACTTGGGTCCAAGACCACTCAAGTCTACATTCAGAGGACAGATCCACAATATTTAGGCTATCTTAATTAGCCAAGTACCTCATACAGTTAATGTCAAAGACTCATGGACATACTAGTGTATGAAGGAACGTCTATATTACCACATGCCTACTTCTAAAAGTATATATCTGCAATACTTTTTTCAGAAAAAAAATGTAACATTTAGAGAAAAATATACAGAGTTTAAGACTGTCTGTTTTTAAACAACTGTCTTGACTGCCAATTTGATGTTGAATCAAAAATAGGATATTGCCATCATGTTTTGCCATACATTGCATTCTGAATGGAATGAACACAGCTTTTACAATGAAAATGTGGATATACACCAAAATTCATCCACAGGTTTCTATTGAAACGCAAGGGTCTAGCAGAGAGGAGCATCATTTCAATTCTCTGGTATTTCATACAGAAGGATTTATACCATGCATACCAGACTGACTTCACTGATCACCAGCAATAATTAATAAAAGCTATCATAGATATTCCATCCAGTTTTGGAAGGTGTGTCGGATGACTATACTTCACTGGAAAGCCATGACAGATCTCTAAAACTGGCACAGTTTCCTATCACTTTGGAATTTTAACTTGGTTGCTGTTTATTTTACTTACACATGAAAAATAACAATTTCATTTTGCTGTTCTATTCAGTTTACCTAAAAATTTGAAGCAAATCATGGGTTCAATTCTTTTAAGAACAAATGAAATTTTCATATGCAGATACCATGTTCTGAGCAGGCAAAAATGAATACAATATATTTCACAATGAAAAAAAAAAATGCAAATACTTCTAAGGGCTCTTAAATTTCAAAGTTGATAGAAGGCCCCGTTACAAAAGTGAATAAAGTGCATTATTGTGGAAGATGATACGCCCATCAAATACGTGTGCATGGGAGGACACAGTCATGTTATCCTTGGTACAAAAATTGATTTGTCAATATACATGTATTTCTTGAATTGTTCAAATACATGTAACTACATTTCAAAACATGTTTCATTTCATCACATGCATTCAGATTTCTTTCATATACGGGTAATTACAAACACTTTTGAGTTGTACAAACAGTGGTCAACAATTTTGATACCAGCTGGAAAATGCTTGCCATAAGTTAAGGTTTTTGAAAAGTAGGTCAAAGTTGAAGGCCAGGAGGTCAATAATTGTTACCAGAAGAAATGGCTTGTTCATATGGAATACACATGTGAAATATGCCCTATCACTTACCATTAAAAAGTTGTGACCAATGTTAAAGGTTTTTGCAGACAAACAGACAGGCCAAAAACTATGTCCTTGAATCAATGATTCTGGGGACATAAAAATGTGCATTTTTTGATGTAATGATTGCTGAATTACTGCATTACTCTTATAAGTGTTGAGGTAACCTCTCTTAAAACAGTGTTTTTCTTTTTTAAATACTTAACACATTTTAAAAGTTTTGATGACCTGATTTTAAGCTGCATTTACATTTCTCTACAGATGCAAAGTTGATTCAAATCTACAAGAGTCCCCCAAAATGGTTATACCATATATGGTCATGCCATTTGAATTATAGGTCAAAGTGGCCTTATTTTAGAGTGTTTCATTATTACCTTCTACCTAAGATGTATTATTGACCAAGTTACCAATCAGACAGAATTTTACCACATCATTTTAGTCACAGTGAACCAACTACCCATGATGCATCACCTGACAAAGTGTTGATGATTCTAGGTCTCCTTGTACTTAAAAAAGCAGGACATGAAAACAGGATAGGTGGTCAGACAGACGGACACAATCACCATACCATACGTCCTGTATTAAACGGCCATAT
Source organism: Ostrea lurida (assembly GCA_903981925.1). Taxonomy (NCBI): domain Eukaryota; kingdom Metazoa; phylum Mollusca; class Bivalvia; order Ostreida; family Ostreidae; genus Ostrea; species Ostrea lurida. The sequence goes on from CAJDSM010017620.1 coordinate 54,883, forward strand.
AATACCATATGTCCCGTATTAAACGGCCATATAAAAAGGTTTAGTTTTCCCATTTGAAGTGATGTTTATATGGTAAACTTATAGATATATATGCAACATTGATGTAAATTCCCAATATTTCAATGGCACCTATCTAATATTACTGAGTAGGCCCTGTTTGTACCTATAATAAATAAAGAACAGACCATATTCTTATAAATAGAGCTATTTTTTTTCAAATGAACAATCACTCCTTCAAAAACGTGTGAACTTTAACTCATGTATACTATATGGCAAGTTTTGTTGAAATTGGCCATGTCTTTCTTAAGATGGAAGAATAAGATGTGAAATGTTGACAACATACAAATTTTGCTCGAATCTGATCAAACTGTACAAAATATACAGAAATTATTAATTGAAACTGGAATTCTGGGTAGCTGTATATACATGTATTACATCTTGAACCTCTTGCTTTAATAGTGGTTCAGTTAACTCGGAGGCATATTTAAATCAAAAGGTGGGATAATTTTTAAGAAATCACATTCACATCTATCTATCATTACCACATCAAAACATCAAACAAGTTTTCCTGAAAAAGCTAACTCATTTTTTCAAAAGATTAACCCCAAAAAATAATAATAATAAATAAAATAAATAAATTAAAAAAAAAGAATACAAAAGAATGATTTGAATGCTCTTTTAGTAGACAAAAATAACCAATCACAATCAGACTAAAAATACTTACAAATGAAGAGATACAGAAAAGTCTCCCTTATTTATACTTCAAACATACCTGTCACAGTTAAGCCAAGCATAATTTAATATTCATCAAACAAAATGCAGATGAAATTCTTTGAGTGGTTTGCAAATACTCATATTTCCCACACACGGAATAATTCTACCTTGAAATATTGAAGGTTACACAAAGGAACATAACTTTATCACTTACAAGTATCTGTCAAGACAGTACCTTTACTGGGCTAAAATCTCTTGAAAAAACCCAATATATCTTCTTGGTCCAAGATTTTTGAGAAGAGAGATTCTGAGAGAGAGAGAGAGAGAGAGAGAGAGAGAGAGAGAGAGAGAGAGAGAGAGAGAGAGAGAGCAGATATTCATCAATCAGATCAACAGTAACAGTTTCCCATCAATCCAGAACAAGTGGCCCCTAAGCCTTAATGGTCACACGAGTATCACACTTAACTTTGAAATGTTGTCTGTAAATGGTGCAAGTGTGATTTTGATTAAAAAAGAAATCAGTCATAATACAGGAATTTAGATTCATCATCTCACTTGCTTTCTTTAAACTTCTACATCATTAAAATCAGATTCTTCACCTAAATCATCGACAGGTACGGGGAGGGGATCTTAGGATGTAGGTCTCTACACTTACTCAACATTTTTTTATTTTTAAGCTGGTCTTTTACGGGTGAAAGTTTTGTTCTTCAAAACCATAAGATGACTTTTACAAGCTCAACAGACAGACAGTGTTTTAAATTCATTGATCCTCAACTATTTGCTGATCTTCGGCAGATGACAGCCGATTTAATAAAAGGAAGTCCAATTCTTCTGGTTAGGTCATAGGTAACCTTTGCACAAGTATGAGCAACTAATACCAATAAAAGCTGTAATTGATTTTAGCACCAACCCCTAAAATTGAGATAGTTCAGATAATTCAGCATGATAAACTAATGGAGCATTTAATGCTGTGTACTTTCCTTTGATATGGCCATTGTCTAACTATCTCTTGGACACAATGGCAATTACTGAACCTGAGCAGGATCCAGTAACAAAGACATGTATGACAGTGGAAGGACTGGACATTTAATGTGTTTTTTAAAAAATTCTTTCATTATGTCATGAATGATTTTTAACATAAAAAGTCAATTTGTGTTTTTATCTTCAGAGTATCAGATCTTAAAGGACACATTGCATGCTTTCAAAGTATGTCAACTTTTACACATTTTCCTTATATGTAGTTAATTCTAGTTTGCCGTAATATTGCGATAATTAGCCACAATCTAAAATCTAAGATCCCATTTCAAAAAGTCTTTTTAATCAGTTAGTCACGTGGTACCGTGACGTCAGATATGTCCTTTCTTCAACCAGCAGATAAAGAAAATAGTGTTAGATATGTGTAAAAACACAACTTTATTCGCTCTGGACAACATTTGTTTCAATGTTGGCAAAATTTTCGAGTCTTAAAATTCAAACCGTACATGTTCTAGTCACCAGTGCAAATGAATACCCAAGAATGAAGCAAAAACAGCGAGCATAATATCGGCAATTGTGAGTAAATTGTATTGACATGGGTCGTTGAGTAAACATTAATCGGTAAGGTTATTCCTTTTTACACCTGTAATTGGTGTTGTTTTTATAATAAATTGTACCACTTATCTCATTGATGTCATGGTTAAAGCACATGAATCAATTAAAAGTACATCTTTTATTATTCGTGAATACAAGTTCAATTCAATCTTTAAATATTACATTCTTTTTGGGGGGTAGGGGGGGTGGTAAATGTGCGATTTGGTAGGAAATGGTAATACGAACCCAAGTATATCATGTTGTAATGTAGGTCAGTTAGTGCGGGTGAGTATTTCGTGAAAAGGCCTGGACACAATGTTACGCTATAGGCCTAGCCTTCTCACAGTTAAAACTGGGTTGCAGTCCAACTGCTTATGTTTTCCTTTATTTTATCATAATCTATATTTTTTACAGTACAAGAACAAAAGGCAACTGTTTTATTTACAGGTAATGTAAAGTCCTTGTGTCGACAAAAATTTCCTCACACATTCCTTCGAAAAAGTTGAAAAAACTCAGGCTACCACCCTTATTCTGACAGCTAGTACACCCGTAACCATCTCACAACACCTGAACGTAATGTTATCTGCAAGCTGTTTATGTGATAAATTGGATTTAATGTTTATAATATGGCTAGGAGTTGTTTTCTCACGAAGGACTCATGACGTCACACATCATGGTGCACAAAATACCAAGAAAAATATGCATATTGCAAGATTTGAATTTTATTGCTTTCAAACTTGAAAACTAAGCAAAATTATTTATTCGAAATACATTTGTAGTCATTTTAGGCATACAAAGAACTAATTTTGCATAAAAAATAAAAAAGTTTAAAAAACTTGCAATGTGTCCTTTAAGTGTTTTTCCAGACATGTTTTATAGTAAGCAAAGTGGCTACATTTCATACTTGTGAACCTCAGGGGTTAATGCATATTAATACTATGAATGAGATACTTTCAACAAGATTGTAAATAAAAAATCAAGTTTGCTTTTTTTCCTCAAAATACTGTCAGATTTGACAGAATAATTGTTTCAGACTAATCCTGCTTCCCCGAGATAATATTTAATATATTCTACTGTTTATGTAGTTACTGCTCTCATTACTTCAAACCATGACCCACAAAAATTCTTTAGCTGAACCAGAATTATTTCATTTATAAATATCAATAGACAGTACAAATTTTGAAGAAAACAAATGAAGACCTTGGTTTTGGATTGTAAACGTTCAATCGTACACATTTTTTTGTGTAAAGTTTCCAGGAAACAGAGTATTTTTGAAGATGTAAAGCATTTTAAATTTATGATCCTTGAAGCCCCACCCTGGAAATGAATTGTGCATCCAACTTTATTAAATGTGCAAAATATCAATGATTGATAGAAAGGAAGATATCTCTATATGATGCATTTTCAAGGTATAATATCAATCCCGTAAGCCTTGAGAAGGGGCAATAAGACTTCACAATTCGGCATATTATCAATGCACATCCCGTTCTTGTCTGAATACAGAACATTCTTACAGATTTATATAAAGTATAAATCCACTATACAACAAGTGCCACTTCATTTTAAGCCAGCCTTTTATAGGCAATGTTTTAGTGTGATTAAATCATCTGAAGATGCTTGTATACCAATAGGATTAATCATGGCTCTATTGTTGTAAGGAGGAAGATTTTAAAAGATATTTCCTTGCATATTGCCATATAAAACTTCTATCCTGTGTTGTGGCCCTACCTTATCCACACCTTTTTTTAATAGGTACCCCCAAAGCATCTAGAAAATTACTGATGAAAAGAAATTCAAATGATTCACTAATAAATTAAATTAATGGAAACAGCAATTCAAAGCTTTAAGTTCATAAAATTAGAAAACAAAAATCTTGGACCAGTAGATCTATCAAGTTTCACAGCAGAATACTTCATGTGCGAGGGAATGAGGGCTCTCCTGGAAAATACATAGAAACTATGCAATTTCTCAGAGAGTATAGACATTGTGTATTGGGCATTTTATAACCATTACCTTCAGCTAAAGACAAAGCTCTGTAATAAATGATGCAAAATTTGAAATTATTTCCCTTTGTCCATGAATTATAATACCGTAATATAAATAGAATAAAAATATATGACTTTTGTTAATTTTATATAATTCTTCATCCATACACAAAGTTGTGTATCTATATGTTGACTCTCTTTGTATTGATATTTATTACAATCTGATGGTAAATTTTAAAAAGAATCATTAAGTTACAAAATTCATTGAAATGCTTATTTGTGTAAAATTTCATTTTCATTGAGGAAATGCATTTTGAAAAGTTGTTTACAGACTGACGACAGACAACTAACCAATGCGTAAGCTCTTCTCTTCAGTTCAGCTGAAACCATAAAACAAATGAATGTAAAACAGCTTAATTCACAGATGCAGTCCTAGGTCTCAAAGAAAAATATGCACAGAGAATGTTACCTTTTAACCTCATGATGGTCTAATGAGCAACAAATGTCTATTTACTTATTCAATCTTGTCAAATGCTGAAACACATACTACAAACAAGAATATATATCTCAACTTCCTCTTTTAACAAAGCCAAAATTTATCACAGTAATTTTTACATGACTTCATAGTATTAAACAAAGGCTTTGTAGTGATAGATATCATATATATCATACATTTGCATCTCTGAGAAACTGTCCAATGTACACAACTTCATCTATTATGCCTGGAAAACTTAAAGAGGTGCAATATATTTATAGCAAATGCTGGTGTGTTCTATGTACCAAATGAACACAGTCCAGTGAATTGATTACATACAGGGTACCCAACACTGAATTGGAAGCATTCTTGTATTCCTCTAAAATATTAAAGTAACAAAATCTGTCAATATAATTCCTAAACATGTGTTTTTTTTAGGAGCACAAGCTTGTCTACTTCAGCCTTCAATACTGAATTCAACAGACACATCTCATAGAAATCTGTATTGATTGTCAGCTGGATTTCCATTGTCAAGATAACCATCTGGCAACTAAAATGGCCAACCTCTCGCTTTCCACACAATGGATATGAAGCCTTTGTCTCCTGTTTATTACTGGACAATATCACAGTGATGGATGTGGCTCAAGAGTCATATTGGACAAAATGGACTCTGAATTCGTAAATACTGAAAGATAAAGAGGCATATATCAAAACTGTTATACTTACAAGTACTGTAAAGGGACAAATATTTGCGTGGATTTTATTTTCACTATATTCGCAATGATATCAACTATCAATTAAAACCATCACGAAAAGCTGTGCAATGTATTTGGGTAGATGATTCTAGCTTAGAATATTTAATATCTGCGAAATTTAAACCACCGCAAAATGCTCAAAGACAAAAATCACGAAATTTTAGCCCCGCGAAATTAAAGCCCTTTACAGTATAAGCAAAATTATTAGATTTACAAGTGTTATATACCGTAATTTCTCTAATTTTTTGACGGCTCTAATTTTCGACACATCTTCCCTGGAAAATCTTTGGGGAAAAAGACACATTAGTCTAGTTTTTTAAAAATCTCTAATGTTTCGACACTCGGGAAAAAATCTGATGAAAATAGCATTATGAAGGGGTTCGGTGTTTTTAATTTCTAACTGATTTAAAAAGACTATGACGCTTAAATGATTATATCTTGTTTACAGTGCTGGTAATCCTTCAATGTTTCGTCTTTTTTCTTTATTTGCTTTGTTGTGCCACCGGTGTTGTATTACATCCTATGGTAGCGTGAAAGCCGGCGTGTTACTATTGGTCCGCCCATTTTTTACACTTCCGCTTGATAACTTGTTCCGTTTTCTATTCCACATGTCGTATTTTATCTTAGCTGGTAATGCCTGTAGATGTCTTCACTGGTTTGTCGTTTTCTTTATTCTTGTGTTGTAGCCTACATCCCTACCTAAATGTGTAAAGCGGGTGTTCATTGGATGCGCCATTTTTTCTTTCACATTCGTCTTTGATAACTTCGTATTCCGTTTTCATTCCACATTCGTCGAATGACAGATCTTCAATTGCGTTTGGTCGTAAGATCGTCAAATTTTCTTAAAGTGTCACAACCCTATGTTTTTAATTGAGTGATAGAGCCAACAACAAGCAAAATCAAATATATTTTGAAACAAACAAAAATAAACTCCGAGATTCAGAGATCTCCGAGAGGTGTAACTGGAATTTTTGCTCCGTCGCGAGGTTATGGAGTGAAAATCGGAATGAGCGGGAATATAACGACCTGGATTAATTATTCGGGTTACACTGAGTGTAATACCGGCCCGTGACACTTGTGTATGATCCTGAAAAATTGGTACTTGACCGGGCCTTATAGATTTCGATATTTCCGGTAAGGGGAAATCATACCAAATAGTTTTTCAAAATTTTAATGTTTTTGCGACATCTTTTTTGCAAAATCCTGAAAGAATGGGTGTATTTAGTGATCGAAGAATTAGAGCATTACGGTAATGTCGATTCTAATATCCTGCTGAGAAAAATGTGACGAAAATATTTGTTTCTGACGGATGAAAGGACAGAGGAACGGAAGGACTAACAGGGGTAAATATGTATGCAATGTATTGTTGGGGGATATATTAGTTTAAACTTGTGGATTTGAAACAAAATTATTCTGAATACATAAATATCTTATTTTTAGTTTTGTTGAAGTTAATGTAGAATTCAACATGCTTGATGTTGTATTGGTGCAAAGTATTAAATGCCAGTTAATTTCTGATGGCTGGAAATTTAGATAAAATACTTCTAAATTTATCAGTCCATTTATGACATGCATTGTTTTCTTAATACTGTTTCTTTGTTTACGCAGATAGAAAAGTCTCGAACATGACATCTTTGAATACCTGTAAATAATCATTTTCCGCAAAAGAACACCATATTGGTATTTCCATTAAAAGCTATGAGACTGGGAAAATTTGACAACTTGTAACCCTCATAGTAAATGTTGCATTTGTAAGTAAAATTGATCAAACATTTAAAACATGTTTTATCATAAATTAGGACATATAAGAATGTGTTTAAAAAAAATATTTAAATATATATATATATATATGTATATAGTTCACACTGAATGATAAATAAAATGCACTTTAATGTTGAAATCTACTGGACAAGTATTTCCTATAGGAATTTAGATATGGACAACCAAAGGGTGTGAAACAAATCATTCCTTATGACCTGCATGTAATTTTGTCAGGTATATACGATTACGTTTAAGAATTTCCATATAAATATTGGTTTGTGTATGTTGAAAGGGGGTTAAGAGTATAGATGTACACCAAAAGCAGGACTAAGATCAATGTAGGCCTCTTCATTCAATTCAAATAAAAGATTGCAATAGCAATTTTTTTTTTTTCATCTTCAGCACATGGAATATGATCAAATTTGAATCACAGCAAAAGAGATGCATAACGATAACTGCAAAAAAAAATGTAAGACTGTCCGAATTTACCGAAGGACTGTCTGGATTTAGCAGAAAATGTCCTGTTTTGTTTTTCCTTTTGTCATTCCATACAATGACATCATATTTTGGAATTCTCTTCATTTTTTGTGGCCTCAAGTTTAACATTGATTAGAATCACACTGTTAACTGCAGTATGAGGAGCAGGTAGTAGGCAGTGTGACAACATTTCATCAATCACTGACCATTTAGTTACAACATCAGTGATCATGGACTCATGGTACAGCAAGATTTGGGGGATGTTGCCAATTTGGTATGGGAGATAGGGAGGTGCTGCATGAATGAGAGAGAGAGAGAGAGAGAGAGAGAGAGAGAGAGAGAGAGAGAGAGAGAGAGAGAGAGAAAGAGAGAGAGAGAGGGGGGTGTTAAATCCCTAAATGCTGATTGCATTTTAGTGCTTTTATATTTTTCAAACACAATTTTGGTCTTGATTAATGAGAATCCAGACGAATTTTGACACTTAAGAAACTATCTATTGGGTGCTTGATTTCAGAACCCTTATGGCCAATCTGGGAGATGTCACATGTAGGCAATGGACTCAAACTTTTGATAGAAATGATGCAAAATGAGCAGTTACCTGGATAACAAGGGAGGGTCCTTTGGCAACAATTTCCGGTGGAATTTGACTAAGAGGACAATTTTCTATGCTCATGATTTGTAGATTGCTGCAGAGGACTAATTCATAGGGCAGACTGTGGAGCTCCTGATTGTCATTGATGTACAGGGATTCCAGATTCTCCAACGTCCCTGCGGTATCAGTAAAAAACAACATCAACAATGTGTACAGGGATTCCAGATTCTACAACGTCCCTGCGTATCAGTAAAAAACAACATCAACAATGTTTACAGGGATTCCAGCAGATTCTCCAATGTCCCTGCATATCAGTAAAAAATGCGTCAAAGACAGAAATGGCCGGGTTGCTGTAAATATGTTCGGTAAACAGGAAGTAGGTGTCGGACAGGTCTGAAATCGGATCCCACGATATGGGACCACCCGCTGATGATGGATATCAAAGGTCATGAGGCTACGATAATTAATTGCTAAGTGTTACGAAAATTTGCGCTATTAAGAATAACACTGGAAAATATTCTAAGTCGGTAAACAGGAAGTAGATGTCGGACAGGTCTGAAATCGGATCCCACGATATGGGACCACCCACTGATGATAAATGTTAAATGTCATGAGGCTACGATAAGTAGTTACTGAGTAAAATGTAACAGAAATTATTTCCCCGCCCATCCGCCCGCCATTTTATAAGCCGGTTTTGCACTCGTGCAACCCGGCCAAAAAACAACATCAACAATGTGTACAGGGATTCCAGATTCTACAACGTCCCTGCGTATCAGTAAAAAACAACTTCAAAAATGTGTCATAGAATTAATAGGTAGCTTTACATCTTTTGTACAATACATCTGGAACTTGAAGCAAAGGTATCCATTAATGCCGTGGTTTTAATACTTTAATGAACAATTGGGGAGATACCAATATGATTCAGGATTCACTGTCAATCAAATTCACCATTAATTTTACCTTGTTTCACAATTCTGATGAATAAAATAATCCAATATTTGACTGATGTTCAGATTTCATCACTGATTATCTGGACATAATGTTATGCTGGACATTTCTTCATTCACCTGATTATTCTGGACATTTATCTGTTAAAACATATATCTGGAACATTCTTTTAAAATACAGTACAAAAGCACTTCTGATTTTATATGATTTTCTGGGATATACCAAAGAATTTCAAAACACAAAACCTTTTTTTAATAATTTCTTTTTTAATACGATGGTTCAAATCTACGTTAATTCCGATGTTAAAATATTTTCACACTTCCGATTTCTATATAACTGCTGTAAGTGAAACCAGTAAGATAGCCTAGAGTACTTTAAAATTCCTTTGAACTTGGCTTCAATGCACCAGCTACCTGGACACCCATCATCATCTTGAATATGAGCAGTGATGAACAAAACTTGCATGCTTTTTCACACAAATAAAAAAAAAATGCTTAAAAGCATAGTAGGAGTTCTTGGATCTGCTATTAATATTGAAACTAGATGTGTCGGTGCGACATGAATGGGAAATGCCCGCCGCCTACAGTGAAGTCTAATGAAGGAAATTCGTAAGGGTGATGCAATTAACTGTGCGGTATCTCATATACCGAAATTTGAGTCGAATGTGTGCAACACCGTTGCAGAGGTAATGAATGGAAACGAGAAAATTTCTTGATTTTTTTCTAAGTTCAAGAGGGCTAACTCTGTGCAAAATCATCGGACCATGAACCAAACTTCGAACGTTGACCTGCATATTCCCGTGACGTATCCATATACCAAATTGAGTTGAATGTGTGCACCGTTGCAGGGATAATGAACGGAAACGAAAAATTTCTGATTTTTTTTTCTAAGTTCAAGAGGGCTAACTCTGTCAAAAAATCATCGGACCATGACCAACTTTGAACTTTGACCTGCATATTCCCGTGAAGTATCCATATACCAAATTTGAGTTGAATGTGTGCACCGTTGCAGAGATAAATGAACGGAAACAAAAATTCTGGATTTTTTTCGAAGTTCAAGAGGGCTAAACTCTGTCAAAATCATCGGACCATGACCAACTTCGAACTTGACCTGCATATCCGTGACATATCCATATATCCAAATTTGAGTTGAATGTGTGCAACCGTTGCAGAGATAATGAACGGAAACCAAAATGATGGAATACGGACATGACAGAATGACGGAACAGGGTAACACTAGTAGTGCGCGCGGCTTATGGCGGGGGCATAAAAAGTGTAATCGCCATCTATATAGAACACATGCTGCTAGCTATCACCTTTAAATGCATACAATAGCCTCGATGTAAACAAACTCGTAGTTAAGAACCGCCGATATATTCAACATTGCAGGAGAAATCTAGCACATTAGTTTAATGACCTGGTTTAAAATGATATTGATATGATGAACACACTACATAAATATCACACAAACAAGATAACAAGTCTAACTGGATGCCTTAGGAAAAATGTAACTGACAATGAATAATTGGAATAGAATAAATTTATTTCATTGTTATTTTATATGCAGAATATATGAAAATTAAGAAACAAGACTTGGTTGCTTAACTCCATTGCTCTATTGGAAGAAGAAAAACTATGTCTTGGGTTATTAGAACAACCACAGAAATGTTTCAGTCACATTAAACGTAATATTTAATGAGGAATCTCAAGCCGAATGTAAATTCCTAACTCTAACACCTTTGCCGATATACCGGTATTGAAAAAACGTATCACAATATGATATTTTTTATTAATGAATCACAATATATCAGAATACCGGTATTATCGCACAGCCCTATTTGTTTGTTTTGTGATCATTAATATTTTCATGTGTACGGCTTTGTTGTTTAATTCGTATTTGTTGGTTGGTTAGCCTTACTTTAATGCTTTATGTTGTATAATTTAATGTACAGCTTGTCTTGTTTCGGCCTTGGGTGGTGACCTTGAGTTTGTACCATTATTGAATGTATTGTTCCAGATCTTTTTACATGGTTTTGTCTTCTAGGACAGCAATTCAAGCATAGCTCATATAACTTTGTTTTGGCCTTGAGTTTTCTAATCATCTCATTATTAACTCCAGGACCTCCAGGCTATACTATCATGATAGGTATAACAGAATAGTATTACCTTTTTGTACAATTCACATAACATTATATACCATACCTTACTGCATCATCAATCATACAACCCATACCTATTTCAGAAGGAAGAAGTGTCAGATTATTTTCCCCAGCACCAAGGTATTCAAGTTTGGACAGGCATCTAAAAAAAAAAAAAGGTACACTTCATGTATTAAAACATCAAACACATAAATAAACAACAGTTCATGTAAACATCAAACACATAAATAAACAACCGTTCACACCAACAGGCTCATTTTTCTGGTTTGGCATATGTATTTGATTGCACTTTGAAGATTTATGTTGCTTAGAGGTCAAGGTCACTGGGGTCAATTGACCTTAATACCTATCTCTTTTACTCATTTCCGAAAATCCCATGGCTCTATTAGACCTGGTTCTAGTAATACCATTTTTAAGGTGCTAAGGTCAGAGGTCAAAGTCACTGGAGTCACATAACCTTGAAAGCAATATTTTAGTTCTAAAGTTATACCAGCTTTATGTTTGAGGTCACAGGACAAGGTCATATGAGTCTCTTTACCTTGATACCAATTTGTAGATCCCATCATCCTTTGAACATTTTTTATGATCCCATGTCTCTATCAGACCTATATTTAGATCAGAGGTCACCGGAGTCACTTGACCTTAATACTAGTTTGTAGGCCCAATCATCCTTTCTCTCCCAGGAATTTTGAAAATAATTTTTTCTCTATTGAATTCTACAGTAAACCCCATCCCCATTTGATCTCCCAAAATGTCCCCTCACCTCCTTCCATCTGCAAACCAATCTAGATACATTGGCCATATATCATCATTCAATGATCTGCAAACCCATCTAGATAACATTGGCCTAATCAACATCATTCATTATCTGATTTTTTCATTGACAGGTTACAGAAAACGGCTGCCAACAGTTTTAAGCATGAGAAAAAAGAAGTAGAAGAAGAATAATTAGAACCGAGCATCTCCAAACTTTGCTCGGGAATCTAATGACCAACTGATAAATCTGAAAATGAAAAGTGGTCTTCTAATCTAAGCTTTCCTTTCAAATTCTATAAAAAATGGGACATTAGGAATAATTTGAACTAAAATTTTCAAATCTTATTTTCCCCATTTCAAATATTTATAATGCTTACCAACTAAGGTATTTTCTATGTAAACCTTTATAAGAGAAAAGATCGTTGATATTCTTATTCGAAAATATTGCAATACATCGCAGTACATTAGAAAATATTGTAATGTATCGTGATACGAAATTTTCAACCAATACACAGCCCTAAACCTACATAAACAACAAGGATTCTGTGAGCTACTGCTCACTGAGGATACCCCTGCTCCAAGGTACATGTAAATATAGCTACTACCTAGACAATTTGTTCATCTTTTGCTAAGGTTGAT